>JAFDUT010000478.1:0-20771 GCA_017309665.1 Coelopa frigida
TCGTTGACGGTTCCTGAAGGAACCATATGATTGATGGATTTGTCGTTTTAAGTATGGATGCGTGGGCAACAAAATTCAGAGGAAAATTCAGAGGAGAGTGGTCTGAAGAATGACAGATGTGTCAGATGCTGGGATCAAATGCCAGACACCTTTGTTTTTGAAGTAAAATGTTCAGCATCGACGGCGATTAAAAATATATAATGAGGATGGCACAAGAAGGCCCACGGAACATGCCACATGAAGGGAAGATGATGGTTTCACTGTTTTCACATACAAATATGAATGGTGTTGATGCCGGGATAATGAACAGTGTAACTTCAAACAACAGTGAACACTAATATGATGGCAGTTTCTGTGGAATCATGCGTGGCTTTTTTCTGACTCTGAGATCAAATGCCAGACACTTCTGTTTTTGAAGTAAAATGTTCAGCATCGACGGCGATTAAATATATAATGAAGATGGCACAAGAAGGCCCACGGAACAGCCACATGAAGGGAAGATGATGTTTTCACTGTTTTTCACATACAAATATGAATGGTGTTGATGCCGGGATAATGAACAGTGTAACTTCAAACATAACAGTGAATACTAATATGATGGCAGTTTTTTGTGAAATCATGCGTGGCTTTTTCTGACTCTGGGATCAAATGCCAGACACCTTTGTTTTGAAGTAAAATGTTCAGCATCGACGGCGATTAAACTATAATGAGGATGGCACAAGAAGGCCCACGGAACATGCCACATGAAGGGAAGATGATGTTTTCACTGTTTTCACATACAAATATGAATGGTGTTGATGCCGGGATAGTGAACAGTGTAACTTCAAACAAACAGTGGAATACTAATATGATGGCAGGTTTTTGTGGAATCATGCGTGGCTTGTTTCTGACTTTGTTTATATTATATTTTTCAAATGATGTTTTCTGATTAAGATGAAAATTGAGAAATCCTCGATGTTTGGGTTTCTCAGAGGTGAGCGTAATTCGTGAGTTGTGGAAAGCAACAACATGAGAGGCTCGGAATGTTGCGGAAAAAATGTTGAGTGTTCGCACATGGGAGCGCCATGCTGACATTCATTGTTTTGATAAGACTGTGTTGGCCACGGACACAATATGAATGTTAATATGACGGCGGTTTTTAGGAGAATACATACAAGCATTGGAAATGAAACTGAGCTGAAGTTTTCGATATGATGAGAATCTGAAAATAAAAACAATATTAATTAAATGTTGAAATGATGATTTGATTTATACTCGCATATACGCCTTCAATGGGATTGATTGAAAAACTGCTCACGAGTGCCTGATAAGAAAAACAATATTAATCAAACTATTAAAATGATATTTTGATTTATACTTACATATACGTTTTTAATAAAAATTAATTGGAAAACTGCTCAAGATGTGTTTCTGAGGAAGAAACGAACACGACGAAGTCACCGAGAAGAATGGCGTTGGATACACGAAACGACAATAGCGGAAAAGGAAAAGTATAAGCACATTGTTTCTGAAAATTATCGACATCATATAGTAGATGATTTGGCCAATGGAAAAGTATGAAACTTACCATAGGAAAGAAAATTGATATCCAATGTCTCAATAAAGACGGTTTTCTGAATGATGATGAACAGTAGGGGATGTGAGTCTGTTTGCTGAGTTGACGATTTCTCCAATTGGCGTTGCAGTTGCAGTAATGATGATTGGTCCTATGGAATGCCACCTAAAATAAAGAAAATAATTCCCTTTTAGCACTTGTTTTTGAATGAAACACAATTTTTTGTATTAAAATAATACAAAATAAGACATGTTGTAATGGGAAAGAGGTTGTTCACGCAAAAGAGATCGCTGACGGTTCCTGAAGGAACCATATGATTGATATGATTGATGGAATTGTCGTTTTTAAGTATGGATGCGTGGGCAACAAAATTCAGAGGAGAGTGGTCTGAAGAATGACAGATGTGTCAGATGCTGGGATCAAATGCCAGACACCTTCGTTTTTGAAGTAAATGTTCAGCATCGACGGCGATTAAATATATAATGAGGATGGCACAAGAAGGCCCACGGAACATGCCACATGAAGGGAAGATGATGTTTTCACTGTTTTTCACATACAAATATGAATGGTGTTGATGCCGGGATAGTGAACAGTGTAACTTCAAACATGATGGCAGTTTTTGTGGAATCATGCGTGGCTTTTTCTGACTCTGTTTACATTAATGTTTTCAAATGATGTTTTTCTGATTAAGATGAAAATTGAAAAATCGTCGATGTTTTTGGGTTTCTCAGAGGTGAGCGTAATTCGTGAGTTGTGGAAAGCAACAACATGAGGGCTCGAATGTTGCGAAAAAAATGTTGAGTGTTCGCACATGGGAGCGCCATGCTGACATTCATTGTTTTGATAAGACCATGCTGACATTCATTGTTTTGATAAGACTGTGTTGGCCACGGACACAATATGAATGTTAATATGACGGCGGTTTTTAGAAGAATGTTTTTTTTTTAGGTTTCTCAGAGGTGAGCGTAATTCGTGAGTTGTGGAAAGCAACAACATGAGGGCTCGGATGTTGCGGAAAAATGTTGAGTGTTCGCACATTGAGAGCGCCATGCTGACATTCATTGTTTTGATAAGATTGTGTTGGCCACGGACACAATATGAATGTTAATATGACGGCGGTTTTTAGGAGAATACATACAGCATTGGAAATGAAACTGAGCTGAAGTTTTCGATATAATGAGAATCTGAAAATAAAAACAATATTAATTAAATGTTGAAATGATGATTTGATTTATACTCGCATATACGCCTTCAATGAGAATTGATTGAAAAACTGCTCACGAGTGCCTGATAGGAAAAACAATATTAATGAAATATTAAAATGGTAATCTGATTTATACTCACATATACGTTTTGGTGGGAATTGGTTGGAAGACTGCTCACGATGTGTTTTCTGAGGAAGCAAGCGAACACGACGAAGTCACCGAGAAGAATGGCGTTGGATACACGAAACAACAATAGCGTCGGCACACCATGTGGGTACGTTTCCGAAATGAAAGTCAAAAAAAACACAGGGTAGGCAAAAGTTTTTCATAATCTGGAGAATGGTGAATAAAGTGACAGGAAGAAAATGACATTGACAACTGAAATACAGTATACTTACCACATTTTGAACACTTACCATATTAGGAAAAACGAAGACGAAAACGAAATGATGTAAAACCCCTAGAACAAAAGACAATATAAAGAACAGAGTTAAACATTATTATTATTGTTTTTTATTGTTATATGGCAGAATGAGACTTTGTATTCTATATGATTTAATGTTTTGTTGTTTGTTTTTCTCATGTTAATTATTATTGTTTATGAGATTTTTGTATTTGGGTATAAATTTATATGTTTATATTGTTTTCTCTTGTGAAAACAATAATTCAAATTATAAAAATTGTTAAATTATAACAATCTAGATTATAAAAATTGTTAAATTATAAGAAAGATTGTCAATTATTATTATTATTATGTATTAATAGTATGATGGTTTTCATATATGTTGTACGATTCATGAGCCTTGTAGATGTGTGGATTGTTAAATTATATAAAAAAATTGTTAATTATTATTGTTGTTTATTAATAATATAATAGTTTATTATATATATCACTTATTAATAATATAATGGTTTATTTTATATATATTGTACAATTTATGAGCCTTGTGATTGATGCTGTAATAGTATTTTAGTATATTAGTCTATATATATGTTTGTATGTTCTAATCATAAACAGTATGAACGTAAAAAAGCTTGAATTTTTCCCATTTTTGTTTTTGTAAGCCGGTTTTCTTGACACCTGGTATATGCATGTGTATATGTATGTGTTGGAAAAACATTTTCCAAAATACACGTACATGTTTGCATATTTATACCAACCTCAGATTAGATAAAACCTCAAGAGATTCATTTGAAACCTCGAAAGGTTTTAAGACAAAATGCAAAGGGAAGATGATGTTTTCACTGTTTTTCACATACAAATATGAATGGTGTTGATGCCGGGATAATGAACAGTGTAACTTCAAACATAACAGTGAATACTAATATGATGGCAGTTTTTGTGAAATCATGCGTGGCTTTTTCTGACTCTGGGATCAAATGCCAGACACCTTTGTTTTGAAGTAAAATGTTCAGCATCGACGGCGATTAAACATATAATGAGGATGGCACAAGAAGGCCCACGGAACATGCCACATGAAGGGAAGATGATGTTTTCACTGTTTTTCACATACAAATATGAATGGTGTTGATGCCGGGATAGTGAACAGTGTAACTTCAAACAAAACAGTGGATACTAATATGATGGCAGGTTTTTGTGGAATCATGCGTGGCTTTTTCTGACTTTGTTTATATTAATATTTTTCAAATGATGTTTTCTGATTAAGATGAAAATTGAGAAATCCTCGATGTTTTGGGTTTCTCAGAGGTGAGCGTAATTCGTGAGTTGTGGAAAGCAACAACATGAGAGCTCGGATGTTGCGGAAAAATGTTGAGTGTTCGCACATGAGAGCGCCATGCTGACATTCATTGTTTTGATAAGACTGTGTTGGCCACGGACACAATATGAATGTTAATATGACGGCGGTTTTTAGGAGAATACATACAGCATTGGAAATGAAACTGAGCTGAAGTTTTCGATATGATGAGAATCTGAAAATAAAAACAATATTAATTAAATGTTGAAATGATGATTTGATTTATACTCGCATATACGCCTTCAATGGGAATTGATTGAAAAACTGCTCACGAGTGCCTGATAAGAAAAACAATATTAATCAAACATTAAAATGATATTTTGATTTATACTTACATATACGTTTTTAATAAAAATTAATTGGAAAACTGCTCAAGATGTGTTTCTGAGGAAGAAAACGAACACGACGAAGTCACCGAGAAGAATGGCGTTGGATACACGAAACGACAATAGCGGAAAAGGAAAAGTATAAGCACATTGTTTCTGAAAATTATCGACATCATATAGTAGATGATTTGGCCAATGGAAAAGTATGAAACTTACCATAGGAAAAGAAAATTGATATCCAATGTCTCAATAAAGACGGTTTTCTGAATGATGATGAACAGTAGGGGATGTGAGTCTGTTTGCTGAGTTGACGATTTCTCCAATTGGCGTTGCAGTTGCAGTAATGATGATTGGTCCTATGGAATGCCACCTAAAATAAAGAAAATAATTCCCTTTTAGCACTTGTTTTTGAATGAAACACAATTTTTTGTATTAAAATAATACAAAATAAGACATGTTGTAATGGGAAAGAGGTTGTTCACGCAAAAGAGATCGCTGACGGTTCCTGAAGGAACCATATGATTGATATGATTGATGGAATTGTCGTTTTTAAGTATGGATGCGTGGGCAACAAAATTCAGAGGAGAGTGGTCTGAAGAATGACAGATGTGTCAGATGCTGGGATCAAATGCCAGACACCTTCGTTTTTGAAGTAAATGTTCAGCATCGACGGCGATTAAATATATAATGAGGATGGCACAAGAAGGCCCACGGAACATGCCACATGAAGGGAAGATGATGTTTTCACTGTTTTTCACATACAAATATGAATGGTGTTGATGCCGGGATAGTGAACAGTGTAACTTCAAACATGATGGCAGTTTTTGTGGAATCATGCGTGGCTTTTTCTGACTCTGTTTACATTAATGTTTTCAAATGATGTTTTTCTGATTAAGATGAAAATTGAAAAATCGTCGATGTTTTTGGGTTTCTCAGAGGTGAGCGTAATTCGTGAGTTGTGGAAAGCAACAACATGAGGGCTCGAATGTTGCGAAAAAAATGTTGAGTGTTCGCACATGGGAGCGCCATGCTGACATTCATTGTTTTGATAAGACCATGCTGACATTCATTGTTTTGATAAGACTGTGTTGGCCACGGACACAATATGAATGTTAATATGACGGCGGTTTTTAGAAGAATGTTTTTTTTAGGTTTCTCAGAGGTGAGCGTAATTCGTGAGTTGTGGAAAGCAACAACATGAGGGCTCGGATGTTGCGGAAAAATGTTGAGTGTTCGCACATTGAGAGCGCCATGCTGACATTCATTGTTTTGATAAGATTGTGTTGGCCACGGACACAATATGAATGTTAATATGACGGCGGTTTTTAGGAGAATACATACAGCATTGGAAATGAAACTGAGCTGAAGTTTTCGATATAATGAGAATCTGAAAATAAAAACAATATTAATTAAATGTTGAAATGATGATTTGATTTATACTCGCATATACGCCTTCAATGAGAATTGATTGAAAAACTGCTCACGAGTGCCTGATAGGAAAAACAATATTAATGAAATATTAAAATGGTAATCTGATTTATACTCACATATACGTTTTGGTGGGAATTGGTTGGAAGACTGCTCACGATGTGTTTTCTGAGGAAGCAAGCGAACACGACGAAGTCACCGAGAAGAATGGCGTTGGATACACGAAACAACAATAGCGTCGGCACACCATGTGGGTACGTTTCCGAAAATGAAAGTCAAAAAAAACACAGGGTAGGCAAAAGTTTTTCATAATCTGGAGAATGGTGAATAAAGTGACAGGAAGAAAATGACATTGACAACTGAAATACAGTATACTTACCACATTTTGAACACTTACCATATTAGGAAAAACGAAGACGAAAACGAAATGATGTAAAACCCCTAGAACAAAAGACAATATAAAGAACAGAGTTAAACATTATTATTATTGTTTTTTATTGTTATATGGCAGAATGAGACTTTGTATTCTATATGATTTAATGTTTTGTTGTTTGTTTTCTCATGTTAATTATTATTGTTTATGAGATTTTTGTATTTGGGTATAAATTTATATGTTTATATTGTTTTCTCTTGTGAAAACAATAATTCAAATTATAAAAATTGTTAAATTATAACAATCTAGATTATAAAAATTGTTAAATTATAAGAAAGATTGTCAATTATTATTATTATTATGTATTAATAGTATGATGGTTTTCATATATGTTGTACGATTCATGAGCCTTGTAGATGTGTGGATTGTTAAATTATATAAAAAAAATTGTTAATTATTATTGTTGTTTATTAATAATATAATAGTTTATTATATATATCACTTATTAATAATATAATGGTTTATTTTATATATATTGTACAATTTATGAGCCTTGTGATTGATGCTGTAATAGTATTTTAGTATATTAGTCTATATATATATGTTTGTATGTTCTAATCATAAACAGTATGAACGTAAAAAAGCTTGAATTTTTCCCATTTTTGTTTTTGTAAGCCGGTTTTCTTGACACCTGGTATATGCATGTGTATATGTATGTGTTGGAAAAACATTTTCCAAAATACACGTACATGTTTGCATATTTATACCAACCTCAGATTAGATAAAACCTCAAGAGATTCATTTGAAACCTCGAAAGGTTTTAAGACAAAATGCAACTTGATTGACAATATATTCGTAACGTCTTTAGGAAGGGTATTACATTCACCTCTTAGATAATATTTTGATATAAAATTTGTATAAAAATCAGTAAAAAGAGGTAGAATAATAAGTGGGGGTGCCACTGAAGATGCCTAGCAAGCATCCCATCTGAATTAGAAAAAACATGTGATAGGTATACGAAAATAAATGATAAGACCCATACATGCGATTAGAGGTCGACACCTCATCAAATGTATATATTGCGGGGTTAACTTGGATTAATTAAGATATGTATATGCATGTGAAATAGGTACTTATATTTGTATATGCCTGTGAATAAATAAGTAAGTTATTGTATATATAGATATATAAAAGTGTAATAAGTATGAAAGGTCATCAAAATGCGGCCTGGATACCTTAGGTATTTTAGATAAATATGATATGATTTGGGTACACTTTTCAAACCAGATTGTAACATTTGTTTCCACAAATACACAAATGATACTTGAATTGTTACTGGCCCTCTGAACATCATATTAGGTAGTTAATACCCGAAAATGCGTGCATCGGGTTATAAATATAAGATATAGTAAAAGTATATTGGAAAAACACCGGTGATGTGTCGGTTAATGTTATCGTAGGCCCTTATTAATGTTCATAATTATATACTAGAGAAGAACATAATAGAACAACAATCAACAACAAAATAATCAGAACAATTAGCAACCAACAATAATATAATCAGAACAAAAATCAGAACAACAATCAAATAAAAACAAAACATCAAAATAAAAACAAGAGTATCATAGAGTATAAAACAATATTGTTTTTAATTTATAATTGACTGAAAAGTATCCAATTCATGGTTTTTGTATCTTGATATAAGAACAATAAAAATAGAGCGTATTGTTTACATTTTAAGATATTTAAGATATTTATATATATGTATGTAATTGTTAATCCATGTTCTTAGAAAACATTTAAGTTAAAGACGATGTAATAATACATTTTTCTTTGTAAAATATAGAGCGTGTTGTTCACATTTAAGATATTATATATATATATATTTTTAAACATATGTTATTAAAAATAATTTAAGTTAGAGAACAATGTAATAATATATTTTCTTTGTGAGATTTAAGATAAAAATCGTAAGCATTTATGCATATTAAGATAGAAAAAACTATGTTAACAATGTGTGAAATAAAAATGTTAAACGTACAAGTAAGATAAAAAATGTGAATTTATAAATATAAATGTAAAACGTACAAGTAAGATAAAAATGTGAATTAGAATAATCAAAGTATTGTTAAAATTAAGTCTTAGTCATAAAAGCCAGAACATAGAAGGAACCCAAGCCGTTTTTCCAGAAAGCATCCAGCAGTCACAAACGAGTGTACGATGAGAGGAAGTCCGCTGAATACCAGAGATGAACATCAGATTCAACACGCCAGATTCGAAGACCAAAGATGCTCAGAAAAAGGGAAAAAGAATGGTTGAATAAAAAGATGGTTTTAGATATATAAGATAGAGATTTTTTTAGAAAATACTTACGAAAACCAACGACTGACCCGGGGTGGTGGGAATTTTTCCTTTTCTCCAGATAAAACTGAAAATAAATTCTGAATTAATATAAAAGTACAAAATTATAAATATATATAGAAAACCATACTTACACGTTAAAAATACATAAAAAAGACTCGATGAAAATGAGGGTTTTCAAGAGCCGTAAAAACCCTAAACGTCTGAGAATCTCCTAGATAATCTCCTGGAATCAAAAACTTCATAATCCTTTAGGATATGATTGGCACTAAAACGCAGATAGGAAGGGAGGGATTGAAGGACATCACACTCGCAACACTCAACACCCAAAGAGGTGTAAAGATGTTTATACAGGGTCTCTTGTAGACCAATATCTAAATGCCTAGAAGTGGGCAAAGGAGTAAGTGAATGTGAAATCTTATGACCAGTAGAGGAGACATGTTGATAGACGGGGCTAGATTCGTCAGTGGTTAAAGCATCAAGAACGTCAGGAGGTGGCCCAGTACCACAAACGATAAAACACAAAGAACAACTTAGACAAGGCAATAAAAAGACCCGAGGTGATCGACTCCGAGGATTAGATATAGTAACTCGACGCAATTCCTCTAACCGACTATATAATATTTCACGCAAAGTGATAAAAGAACTATACACGGGAGTACCAAGTGAATACCTCTTATAGAGTCTAGACAGATAACTGCACATATCTTCACAAAGATAGAAGAATCTCTGAGGTCGACCCAAAGGTGGACGCTCAATAGAAAGCCGACGGAAATACCTATCAGAAGAACGAACAAAAGTACCAGGGGTGCAGACACGAGAAACATAACGAAGTATTAAACTTTTTCGAAAATTATGATATGACAAATTATTATGAAGAGGATATTCACGTTCATCGAGACGGGCCACATAGGCAGCGACTACTCGGCTTAACATATCATAAATAAAGGAATTGGGATAACCATTATGCTGAAACTTCAAAATATGAAAGTCAAGATCATCACAAAGAAATGAATTGTTAGTACGAGACAACACCTGAACAAAAAACCGACACATAGTAGATTGTTTAACAATTAATTTTTGATGAGTCAGGTAGTGCATTGTCCTAGAAGAGGCAGTCGGCTTTGAAAAATGACGAATAGTGAGACTACGAGAATCATAATCGATTAGAAAGTCTAAGAAACTTAAGCTACGACGAATATCCACAAAAGGAACATTAAGTGGCAAATCAACTTCAAGGGTTAATTTCAAAGAAGTCAACCGTTCAAAAGTGTCCTGAAAACTTGAAATATATTCATAGGGCATATAAATAAGAAAATCGTCCATGTATTTCCACCAGTGGACTATACGATGGGAATCAAACAAAAGGACTTTATGAGTCTGCAACAGATAATCCAGGATAAGGGTAGCGAGTAAACCGGAATCGCAGGACCCTTGAGGCAAACCCATCTCTTGGGTATATATTTTGCCTTGAAAAGAAAAAAAGTTGGCAGTATAAAGCGAAAAATGTAGACAACGACGGATTAATGATGGCGACAAAGGACAATGAGCTTGAAATGCAGGTGAACTCACAACAGATGAGATTGAGGACACAATCTCATTACGGCCAAGACTAGGATACATATTAACTATGTCAAAATTGACTAAACATAGCCCCAATGAAGAGGTAAATCCTCTAATGAAAACACCAAATGATTAATATTTTTGACATTGTGTGTATCAAAAACTTTAGAAAGAGACTCCTTTAATACATCAACAAGTATACGCTGGATCGGATGTGTAAACCAATGCACACTCCCAAAGATTGGCCTACATGGGAAATCCGATTTATGACACTTAACGGTACCATAAAGGTAGGGCAGAGCCAATTTAGAAATGTTAAAGTTTTTCAAAGCTAGATAAAACTTATAACGAAAAGGCCGACCACAGCCTGGAAGACGCTTAATATAGGCATACTGCAAATCCATACGTAAGCGTTTGAAAGAACCAAACACACCGTTAATAATACGATCAAAATTGCCAGTGAAGAGCCGATACATACCAACAAGAATGCCATCATCGACCCATTTATTGATACGAGAAAAATAGTCAACGGAATACATAAGGGTAGTAATCCTACCCTTATCAGCTTGAACTATAAGAACCTCAGGATGACGATTGAGGAAGGTGGATGTCACTTGCAACATATTTAAGAGAATACGCTCCATATATGTTATTTTATGTTTAGCCTCCATAATACGCTGATATTCAATAAAATAAGAGTGAAAAATCTCTTTGAATAAATAGGATGAATCCTGATCTGAACGAGTCATACTATCAGAAATTAAAAAGAACTGCTCCATCTCGCGAATGATACATGGAACAGCAGGAGGAGAAAATTTAGGACCCCAACTGAATAAAATAGAGGCTTGCAAGGGAACAATAAGCTTAGTAAGATTTTTAAACCCACCTGGAACCTCCTTAGGTAAGGTAGAAGGTACAAATGGAGATTGTGACATATCGGTAACATAGTCGGATATACGTTGAATAGTAGGAATACGAGGACGAACTTGTGGAGAAGGCGAATTGGAAAAAATAACAGTGGGATATGGCAAAATAATCGGACGAACGGCAGAACGAGAGGAAAGAGTGGGACGAGTAGGACGAGAGGAACGAGAGCCAGACGAAACAACATTAGGAACAGAAGAGCAAGAACCAGACGAAACGACAGCAGGAACAGAAGAACGAGATGAAACAGTATTTAATACGGACTGAACAGAGGAACGAGAACAATGTGGAATTGAAACATGAGCGGAAGATTGAAATGAGTCAACCCCAAGAGAAGTTGGAACAGGTTGAGAAATCGATACATGTTCAAACATTGGTGGAGTAGAATGAGGAGGTGGAGTAGAAACAGCCAAAACGGGGAGACAAAAAGAGCCTCGAGAGGATGGAACAATATCGGCAGGCGAATGAAAAACAGATACGTAATGATTGTCAGGTATATTTGATTGACAATCAAAATTGTCTGGCAAATACAAGTGAGATGGATACATATTATTTGAAACTGGCCAATTCAAACCGGAAAACTCAGCCATTCGATTTGGATTTGAAGCGCCATGTACACGAGATGGAAGAGAAGTCATATCCACATCCGAAGGCCCAAAATATGTCCTGAAGTCGACGAATCGGCACAAAAAGATTTGCCAAAGGCAGGAGCTCCAGTCATCTGATGCAAAGGATTGATCGCAGCAGATGCATCAGTATTTGAGAGTGTACGATTGCGTTTACAAGTGATGCGAACAGGTATGGGCCTATAAATGGTTTCGGCTGAAGAGATGTCGGATGAAGGGACAGAGAGTGGAGGAGGAAGAGGAGAAGACAGATCGAGATGAGGAGGAATAGATAGATCTAGAGGAACAGGAGAGGCACAAGGAGAGGAGGAAATAATAATAGGAAGAGGAGAAGAAGATCTCGGAGGAAAAAGAGGAGAAGACGGATTGAAGCGAGACAGATCAAGAGGAACAGGAGAGGCACAAGGAGAGGAGGAAATAATAATAGGAAGAGGAGAAGAAGATCTAGGAGGAGGAAGAGGAGAAAACGGATTGAGGCGAAGAGGAACGGACAGATCAAGAGGAGCAGGAAAAACACAAGAAGAGGAGGGAAACAATAATAGGTGAAGAAAAAGGAGAAGATGGTTTTGAAGAAGGAAGAGATAATGGTTTTGGAAAAGGAATAGGAAAAGATGGTTCTGGAGAAGGAAGAGGAGATGGTTCATTTGAAGAAATACAAATGACAGAAGAAGAAGAAGAGGAACCTGAGGGAAGAATAACGAGATTATCAAAGGTGGACAAAAAAGTAGGAGGTGAACCAAGAGGAGAGCCAGGAGCGGAACCAGGAGCAGGAGCAGGACTAGAAACGGGAGAAGGGGTTTGTAAAAAGATATGTGGTCTAGGAGGAAAAGTGACGGTAGAAGAAACAGAAGAAGAGGAAGAGGCCTCGCCAAGAGGTAAATCTGGCACAAAGTAAGCCATGCGGCTTGACCTAAATACAGGGCCGAAGAAACTAAAAGGCAATTGAGAAAAGGAGTGTTCTCAGAGACGAAAGGAGAGGGATTATGATCATGAAAGGAGAGGGTTGAGGGGAGGAAACTCGACCAAAACGGCTGTGATCTATAAAAAATGGAAAATAAAAATCAAAATACTAAAAACAGGAATCTTAAAGACACTTACCCGTTGGAGCACGAAGGATGGGTGCGATGACCATAGGGGGTCGGACACCACTGGGCCCGGCACTGGGAACGACGTCGGGGTCCGAGGCACCACCTATATTAATAGATAGAATGGTTTGTGAAAAAGATTTTGCAAAAATTCTTTCAAAACACTCACCCATTAAAATATCCGGGTTAGAATCAGACGAACGGATGCCACTAGGACCGACGTTGATATCCAGAACACCGCCTATTCAATAATAAAGGTAGAAGGGTTTTTACTAAGAAAAAAACACAAAAATTATTTGGAAATACTCACCCATTGAAACATCCAGGATGGGTATGCTGGATTTAGAGGGATGATCGGCACCTGGAACAACACCGGGATCAAGGACGACACCTAAAATATTAAAAAGGAAAAGATTTGTGAATAAATAAATACATTCATAAATACATTCAAAATTGTTCTCATTTTTAAAGAAACTCACCCAACGAAACGTGAGAAATGGAGATATTGACGTCGGATTCCAGATCAACAAAGGCACCAACATCATCGTCAACATCATCTGATGGAAAATGAAAACATGGACAACATTAATTTAACAAATCTTTGAAGAAATTAGAATATACTTACCATTTGAGGCACCCGAGTTGGATATAGTGTTGATACGTTGAACACCAGCACCAGGGCCCAAATCGCTATCTAAAGAAACCAGATTGAGAACACAGAAGAAAACAACATATTTAATTTTATGAAAATTTTTCACTAAAAACACAAAAATACTTACAAATCGAACCTCTGTTGGACATGTTTTCTCCGCGTAGAAAAGTATTTTCAAAAATATTTTAAATTTTTAAAAAAGCCCGAAGAGGAAGTGGCGACAAAAATGGCGAATGAAATATAGAAAGCTTGAGGAACCGTTTTTCCGTGACCGTTGACCGTTTTTCAAAATGATCCAGTGTGACACCAGAAAATACTGCAAGAAAAAAATGGGGAAAATTTATACAAGACACACAATATAACAGAATTATAGAAGAGAGAGGAATGTTATCCTCTGAAAGTTATAGACAGAGAGGAGAAGGTAGAAAAGAACCCCAGAATGGGTGTTAAAAAGAGACAAATATAGAAACATTTTCCAATCGACTGGAAAAGGCAAAGAGAAAGGTTTGCATGATGAAACAACCAAACTGAGCAGCAGTCTAGTTGAAAAATAAAGATGGTTTCAAAACGATCCAATTAGAAAATTATTCAAAATAAATCCAATTGAAAAGAATTTCCTTTTTCCCATAAGCAATAAAGCTAAAGCAGTGACAAAGTCAAACGGATGGAAAGAAGAAATCATGAACCGGAAGTCAAAATATGAAGAAGAAAATATGAAGAAGAAAAAATAGAAGAAGATTGATTAGGTTAGTGGGAAAATTGTTTATTATAAAAAAAATATATATAAAAATCAAATCTACATATGTTAATGAAATTTATGTGAGATTCTGGTGACACCGAAAACTCTGATGGGATTTTTCGGAAAAACCCATCAGAGGAAGCCATGGTTCACCAGAGATTCACTAAAGTTATAAGTAGAATAAAACAGATACATACATATATATATAAAAAATCCCATTTCATTTTATTTATGTATACTTAGAACCCATCTTGAAAAGTTTTCCGTTTTTGCAAATAAAGTTTTTCGCAAATAGATTTTCCAAAATACGTTTAACGTATTTTTCACATGTATGTTATAAACATACATGTACGTAGCATCGCATCTGCTCTCTGATGAGTCCCTGTGGCGGGGGACGAAAGTGCTTAAGAGCTGCCTCAGATTTTCCTTCACGGAATGAAAAATATTTCTACTGCCCTTGTTTACACACATATATAGGCCCTCGTATAAGAGAAACCATTTTGTTTTCCGCGCTCGTCTATGAGAAGTACCAAATATTGTTGTTATCACGCTGTGAAACAATATTGGGTACACGGGTCCGGTAAAAGTGTAACGTTTTCCGGGTTACAAAAAGATATATCAATTTAACGTGGTGTAAAGTGATACACAGTGTTGGATCCAATTTAAAAATATAGTTTTTCAAAGCAATCATAAATTGTTATTTTCATTAATTGTTTTCATCAATAAAATGAAATTTAAAATTACATATTTCATCAATAAAATTAAATTGGTACCACACAGTGTACATCGTTAAACCACAACTCTCTCTGAAAAATGATAAACAAACCAACACAGGACACACAATAAGAAAAACTCACTAGAATGTTGATCTGAAAAGTCGAATAAGAAGTCCAAAAACATTTTCAAAATAGCACGTTTAATTCAGGTGAATATAATCAATGGGACACAAAAATATTATCGCAAAAACACCAAGGAGGCAGGATGTGTTGTTTGTTGTTTTTGTGTTTTTGATGATTTCCTCTCTTGAAGAATTTTTGTTGTGAGCAAGCAAACACCTGAAAAGAGAAAAAGGAAAAGTATAAGTACATTGTTTTGAAATGATCGACCTCATATAGTACGTAGATGATTTGGCTAATGGAAAAGTATGAAACTTACCATAGGAAAAGAGAATTGACATTCAATGTCTCAATAAAGACGGTTTTCTGAATGATGATAAACGGTGGGGGGATGTGAGCCTGTTTGTTGAGGTGACGATTTATCCAATCGGCGTTGCAGTTATGATGATTGGTCCTATGGAATGCCACCTAAAATAAAGAAAAGAATTCCTCTTTAGCACTTGTTTTGAATGAAAAACAATTTTGTATTGAAATAATACAAAATAAGACATGCTGTAATGGGAAAGAGGTTGTTCACGCAAAAGAGATCGTTGACGGTTCCTGAAGGAACCATATGATTGATGGATTTGTCGTTTTTAAGTATGGATGCGTGGGCAACAAAATTCAGAGGAAAATTCAGAGGAGAGTGGTCTGAAGAATGACAGATGTGTCAGATGCTGGGATCAAATGCCAGACACCTTTGTTTTTGAAGTAAAATGTTCAGCATCGACGGCGATTAAAAATATATAATGAGGATGGCACAAGAAGGCCCACGGAACATGCCACATGAAGGGAAGATGATGGTTTTCACTGTTTTCACATACAAATATGAATGGTGTTGATGCCGGGATAATGAACAGTGTAACTTCAAACATAACAGTGAACACTAATATGATGGCAGTTTCTGTGGAATCATGCGTGGCTTTTTCTGACTCTGAGATCAAATGCCAGACACTTCTGTTTTTGAAGTAAAATGTTCAGCATCGACGGCGATTAAATATATAATGAAGATGGCACAAGAAGGCCCACGGAACATGCCACATGAAGGGAAGATGATGTTTTCACTGTTTTTCACATACAAATATGAATGGTGTTGATGCCGGGATAATGAACAGTGTAACTTCAAACATAACAGTGAATACTAATATGATGGCAGTTTTTGTGAAATCATGCGTGGCTTTTTCTGACTCTGGGATCAAATGCCAGACACCTTTGTTTTGAAGTAAAATGTTCAGCATCGACGGCGATTAAACATATAATGAGGATGGCACAAGAAGGCCCACGGAACATGCCACATGAAGGGAAGATGATGTTTTCACTGTTTTTCACATACAAATATGAATGGTGTTGATGCCGGGATAGTGAACAGTGTAACTTCAAACAAAACAGTGGATACTAATATGATGGCAGGTTTTTGTGGAATCATGCGTGGCTTTTTCTGACTTTGTTTATATTAATATTTTTCAAATGATGTTTTCTGATTAAGATGAAAATTGAGAAATCCTCGATGTTTTGGGTTTCTCAGAGGTGAGCGTAATTCGTGAGTTGTGGAAAGCAACAACATGAGAGCTCGGATGTTGCGGAAAAATGTTGAGTGTTCGCACATGAGAGCGCCATGCTGACATTCATTGTTTTGATAAGACTGTGTTGGCCACGGACACAATATGAATGTTAATATGACGGCGCGGTTTTTAGGAGAATACATACAGCATTGGAAATGAAACTGAGCTGAAGTTTTCGATATGATGAGAATCTGAAAATAAAAACAATATTAATTAAATGTTGAAATGATGATTTGATTTATACTCGCATATACGCCTTCAATGGGAATTGATTGAAAAACTGCTCACGAGTGCCTGATAAGAAAAACAATATTAATCAAACATTAAAATGATATTTTGATTTATACTTACATATACGTTTTTAATAAAAATTAATTGGAAAACTGCTCAAGATGTGTTTCTGAGGAAGAAAACGAACACGACGAAGTCACCGAGAAGAATGGCGTTGGATACACGAAACGACAATAGCGGAAAAGGAAAAGTATAAGCACATTGTTTCTGAAAATTATCGACATCATATAGTAGATGATTTGGCCAATGGAAAAGTATGAAACTTACCATAGGAAAAGAAAATTGATATCCAATGTCTCAATAAAGACGGTTTTCTGAATGATGATGAACAGTAGGGGATGTGAGTCTGTTTGCTGAGTTGACGATTTCTCCAATTGGCGTTGCAGTTGCAGTAATGATGATTGGTCCTATGGAATGCCACCTAAAATAAAGAAAATAATTCCCTTTTAGCACTTGTTTTTGAATGAAACACAATTTTTTGTATTAAAATAATACAAAATAAGACATGTTGTAATGGGAAAGAGGTTGTTCACGCAAAAGAGATCGCTTGACGGTTCCTGAAGGAACCATATGATTGATATGATTGATGGAATTGTCGTTTTTAAGTATGGATGCGTGGGCAACAAAATTCAGAGGAGAGTGGTCTGAAGAATGACAGATGTGTCAGATGCTGGGATCAAATGCCAGACACCTTCGTTTTTGAAGTAAATGTTCAGCATCGACGGCGATTAAATTATATAATGAGGATGGCACAAAGAAGGCCCACGGAACATGCCACATGAAGGGAAGATGATGTTTTCACTGTTTTCACATACAAATATGAATGGTTGTTGATGCCAGGGATAGTGAACAGTGTAACTTCAACATGATGGCAGTTTTTTGTGGAATCATGCGTGGCTTTTTCTGACTCTGTTTACATTAATGTTTTTCAAATGATGTTTTTCTGATTAAGATGAAAATTGAAAAATCGTCGATGTTTTTGGGTTTCTCAGAGGTGAGCGTAATTCGTGAGTTGTGGAAAGCAACAACATGAGGGCTCGAATGTTGCGAAAAAAATGTTGAGTGTTCGCACATGGGAGCGCCATGCTGACATTCATTGTTTTGATAAGACCATGCTGACATTCATTGTTTTGATAAGACTGTGTTGGCCACGGACACAATATGAATGTTAATATGACGGCGGTTTTTAGAAGAATGTTTTTTTAGGTTTCTCAGAGGTGAGCGTAATTCGTGAGTTGTGGAAAGCAACAACATGAGGGCTCGGATGTTGCGGAAAAATGTTGAGTGTTCGCACATTGAGAGCGCCATGCTGACATTCATTGTTTTGATAAGATTGTGTTGGCCACGGACACAATATGAATGTTAATATGACGGCGGTTTTTAGGAGAATACATACAGCATTGGAAATGAAACTGAGCTGAAGTTTTCGATATAATGAGAATCTGAAAATAAAAACAATATTAATTAAATGTTGAAATGATGATTTGATTTATACTCGCATATACGCCTTCAATGAGAATTGATTGAAAAACTGCTCACGAGTGCCTGATAGGAAAAACAATATTAATGAAATATTAAAATGGTAATCTGATTTATACTCACATATACGTTTTGGTGGGAATTGGTTGGAAGACTGCTCACGATGTGTTTTCTGAGGAAGCAAGCGAACACGACGAAGTCACCGAGAAGAATGGCGTTGGATACACGAAACAACAATAGCGTCGGCACACCATGTGGGTACGTTTCCGAAAATGAAAGTCAAAAAAAACACAGGGTAGGCAAAAGTTTTTCATAATCTGGAGAATGGTGAATAAAGTGACAGGAAGAAAATGACATTGACAACTGAAATACAGTATACTTACCACATTTTGAACACTTACCATATTAGGAAAAACGAAGACGAAAACGAAATGATGTAAAACCCCTAGAACAAAAGACAATATAAAGAACAGAGTTAAACATTATTATTATTGTTTTTTATTGTTATATGGCAGAATGAGACTTTGTATTCTATATGATTTAATGTTTTGTTGTTTGTTTTCTCATGTTAATTATTATTGTTTATGAGATTTTTGTATTTGGGTATAAATTTATATGTTTATATTGTTTTCTCTTGTGAAAACAATAATTCAAATTATAAAAATTGTTAAATTATAACAATCTAGATTATAAAAATTGTTAAATTATAAGAAAGATTGTCAATTATTATTATTATTATGTATTAATAGTATGATGGTTTTCATATATGTTGTACGATTCATGAGCCTTGTAGATGTGTGGATTGTTAAATTATATAAAAAAATTGTTAATTATTATTGTGTTATTAATAATATAATAGTTTATTATATATACACTTACAATTTATGAGCCTTGTGATTGATGCTGTAATAGTATTTTAGTATATTAGTCTATATATATGTTTGTATGTTCTAATCATAAACAGTATGAACGTAAAAAAGCTTGAATTTTTCCCATTTTTGTTTTTGTAAGCCGGTTTTCTTGACACCTGGTATATGCATGTGTATATGTATGTGTTGGAAAAACATTTTCCAAAATACACGTACATGTTTGCATATTTATACCAACCTCAGATTAGATAAAACCTCAAGAGATTCATTTGAAACCTCGAAAGGTTTTAAGACAAAATGCAACTTGTAATGGGAAAGAGGTTGTTCACGCAAAAGAGATCGTTGACGGTTCCTGAAGGAACCATATGATTGATGGATTTGTCGTTTTAAGTATGGATGCGTGGGCAACAAAATTCAGAGGAAAATTCAGAGGAGAGTGGTCTGAAGAATGACAGATGTGTCAGATGCTGGGATCAAATGCCAGACACCTTTGTTTTTGAAGTAAAATGTTCAGCATCGACGGCGATTAAAAATATATAATGAGGATGGCACAAGAAGGCCCACGGAACATGCCACATGAAGGGAAGATGATGGTTTCACTGTTTTCACATACAAATATGAATGGTGTTGATGCCGGGATAATGAACAGTGTAACTTCAAACATAACAGTGAACACTAATATGATGGCAGTTTCTGTGGAATCATGCGTGGCTTTTTCTGACTCTGAGATCAAATGCCAGACACTTCTGTTTTTGAAGTAAAATGTTCAGCATCGACGGCGATTAAATATATATGAAGATGGCACAAGAAGGCCCACGGAACATGCCACATGAAGGGAAGATGATGTTTTCACTGTTTTTCACATACAAATATGAATGGTGTTGATGCCGGGATAATGAACAGTGTAACTTCAAACATAACAGTGAATACTAATATGATGGCAGTTTTTGTGAAATCATGCGTGGCTTTTTCTGACTCTGGGATCAAATGCCAGACACCTTTGTTTTGAAGTAAAATGTTCAGCATCGACGGCGATTAAACATATAATGAGGATGGCACAAGAAGGCCCACGGAACATGCCACATGAAGGGAAGATGATGT
>JAFDUT010000479.1:0-20729 GCA_017309665.1 Coelopa frigida
ATGAGTGATGAAGGAAGGGAGGAAGGAAGGGAGGAGGTGGAAGTGAGGCGAGTGCGTTGCAAGTTAATTAAGTCCTGTGGGAATCCTCGGTGGGCGGAACGTGAACGACGACGACGTCTGCCTTGGAGTGGGTGAGGTGCAAGTGCAATGAATTGGGTGAGGGGGAAGAGAAAGATTAAAGTTAATTTTTGAGGTGATGAATTATATGCTGTATATGAATCTGTGAACTTTTGATAAAATAACATAAATATCTTTTGACTATATATCGATATGATTTTATATTAAATAGGTGAATTATATTTTGAAATAAAAATTACAAATTTAATGCGAAAATTTTAAAAATATTCTGTTTAAATTAACTAGAAAACTGTATATCAGATGAATTAATTTAAATGCATTTTAAATGGATAAAAACAAAAATATTTTACTGGAAAAATATAGTAAAAATTGAAAATGTGAAAATTTTATATAAAATGAAAATTTAATATTTTTTTTTTTTTTATTTAATGTTTATTGGCCAGTCAGTTAAATCAGATATAATATTAAAGGATAAGTACAATAATTTTATATTATAAAATTATGATTTCATTATGAGGTTGTGAATTTTTAAATCAAATGTTGATTTAAAAATTATCGTTAGTTTCTGAATTTAATCTTAAAATTCCCAGTTAACACCAACGAAGTGAAATTTCAAATGAAATATTGAAATCATTTATAATTAATCATCTCCAAAAATATTCTCCTTAAGAAGATTGAACAAAGTTGATCGCAAGAATGAATCATGAAGATTTCCCGAAGAGGAATAAGAAAACTTGCTGAAAAGCTACAAATTTATCTACCAACATTATCACCAAGTTCTCTCCAGCATTATTATTAACTTCTCTCCACCTCTCATTATTAACTTCTCTCCACCTCTCATTATTAACTTCTCTCCACCTCTCATTATTAATTTCTCTCCACCAAATTCGAAAACCTCTTTCCGAAAGAAAACCTTCTTCCAAAAGAAAACCTCCTTCCAAAAGAAAACCTCCTTCCAAAAGCATTTAAATTGAGAAACGACTCAAAGGAAATCATATTTCAACGATTCAGCGAATTTAATTCGAATCAGAAATCGGAATTTTGAAAATCTGCGCAAATGACTCGCATAATTCAAGAAATATTATGAGGACATCTTCTTCTTCATCGTTTCTTCCTTTGATTTTCGTCCTCTTGTTCTCCTCCTTTTGTTTTCCTGCTCTTGCCTTCTTTCTCTTCTCCCACTCCTTTTTTCCTCTCCTTTTCTCCCTCTCTTTTCTCCCTCTGTTTTCTTTATTAACCCCTTCTTCCTGCTTCCTTCCAATTCGCTTAACCACAAGAAAGCCTTCGTCTCCTTCCCTTCTTTAACCCTCTAAGGCAATTCTTCATGCATAAACTTTGTTCTTCTTCCACATCTCGCTCGTGAATCTTATACCGCGAGTTGTTCTTCTTGTTGTTGCTGTTCTTGTTGTTCTTGTTGTTGTTCTTGTTGTTGCTGTTCTTGTTGTTATGGTTCATGTTCTTGTTCTTCTTCTTGTTATTGCATAATTTATTGAACAGCTTGCGTAATCCTTTTTCGGGAAAATACACACACACATACACAGACAAATGCAAACGATATCCTTGTTATTGGGTGATGACTTCATTAAAAGTTAGAAGAAGAACAATTACAATGGGGACAAGAGAACAAGTTAAAGAGAAGTAGTAACAACAATAATATTGACAAGAACAATGGTATCAGGAACAACAACAATGATATCAAGACAACAACAATAGTATCAACAATAACAACAACAACATCTACAATATTTTAAACGAAGGTCCTGCCATTAGCAAATGTTTCTAATTGAACTTTGGATACGAAGTCAAAGAAACAAATACAAAGGAGTTACCACAAAAAGGAAAAGAGGAGGAAATAGAAGCAAATAGAAAGAAAGAGAGAGATGGAAGGAGGGAAGTAGAGAGAATGAGAAGAGAGTGAAGAGAGATGAAGTGAAATGGAGAGAGATGATGAGAGAAATGGTGAGAGATGAATGATGGGAATGAAAAGAAGTTTGGGTCGGGGGGACATCGCGGAAAATTGCGCGGAAAATGCGCGCGTCACGCTGTGCGAAAAGTCAATGAGTACGCCGGAAGTCGCAGGAGGTCAAGGACGAGGACGAGGACCAGAGACTGATGGAGTAAGTGGAAAGGATGGAAAGTGAGAGATAGAAAGAGTGAGTGAGAGATAGATAGAGTAGAAGAGAGATAGAAAGAGTGAGAGATGTTGATGGAAGAGATAGAGCTATGAACGAGTCTAAGGATGGCGATGTTGAATATATTGAGGATGAAGGAATGTTGAGGAAGAAAGAAAGTTGGAGGAAGTGAATGATAGACAAAGAGACATAGAGAGATCTAGAGAGAGTGAGAGAGACACCGAGTCAGATCTAGAGAATGAAAGAGTGAGGAAGTTTGTGATGAGTGAAGAGGATGAAAAACTGAGGTTGATGTCGACGTCGTTGAGGCAGACGTTGCAAACGAGGATCAAACTGTGATTGTTCCAGGATAAGAAAAATAAGGCGAGAAGTAGGAGGAGGATGAATCAATGGATGAAAATCTAAGGATGAAAATCTTAGAAGGATGAAAATCTAAGGATGAAAATCTTAGAAGGATGAAAATCTAAGGATGAAAATCTAAGGATGAAAATCTAAGGATGAAAATCTTAGAAGGATGAAAATCTAAGGATAAAAATCTTAGAAAGATGAAAATCTAAGGACCAAAATTTAAGGAAGAAAATCTTAAAGGAAGATTTTCGGAATGAAGTTTCCTGGATGAAATTTCCAGGATGATGGTCGCCAGGATGTCAGGATGCGATGCGCGAAAGATTAATGAACATGAGACTAGTGGAGAAAATAACGAATAAGAAGTAAATAAACAAAAATCAGAGACTGAGGAACAACAACAAAGTGGAAAAGAAAAAGGACAACAACAGGGACCGCAGCAAGGGCAAAAAACAATAACCAAAAAAATCCAAATTAATAAAAAATAATAATATGAATAACATGAAAAAAAAAGAAATATCCAGCAAAATATATGCAAATTTTTTCATTCGGAAATTAACCAAAAATCGAGGAAAAATATATTGAAAAAATATTTGTAGAATAGTAAAAAAAAAAACAATATTTTCAAAAAATGTCAAATCAATTTTTAAAAAAAAAAATTCGTAGAAAAATGTTTTCAAAAAAAATATAATACATAAAAATGTATATTAGTTAAAATAATAATTTGTAAAAAAATTACATAAAATATTATATTTATGAAAACCATATCTTACAAAATATTTAAAAAAAAATTATATTGTTATAGAAATAAAGATAACAAATTGAAACTATATTAAAGCAAAAGTATTTTAAGAACAAAATAAATATTTTACAAAAAAAAAATAAATATTAAAAGAAAAAATTGCATCAAAAATATTCTCAACTACAAAAACTACTAAACAACAACACTAAAAAAAATACTTCCAACAACCGAAAACCAATGTCGACAATTTCGCTCCATCACTCGATGAAAAATGTCCAGAAGGAAAAATCTGCATATCATTTGATCCATCGTCCTTTCGTTTTTCCCCCCCCCTCCCTTTCTCACTCCCCTTCCCCTCTTCATCACCACGACAGATCAGATCCTGGTGTTGAAGGATTTCCAATGGATGCCCTCAAGGATTTTGGTTGCTGATGCTGGTCGTTATCGTTGTTATTGTTGTTGTTGTTGGGAACTTAATTTGATTGCGCGATACGGCAGAGAGAAGGGCAATCAATCATTTTCTCAATGCTGATGATGAAATTACAAAAACAACAACTGCACCATTATGAAAAAAAAAATGAAACTAACAGCTTGAAAGGATAATCAGGATATTATCAGAAGTTGTGACTTTGCAAAAAAAAAAAAAAAAATAGAAAATCCCGATTCGCGAATAAGGGTTGCGAAAATTTAAAGTGGGAAGGATATTCAATTGTTGTTGTTTTTACGAATGTTGTTGTGTATACTATTGTTGTTGTTGTTATTCGCTCTATTCTGTGACAAATGTCGGTTTGGCCTGAAATGAAATATCCTTTGCATAAAAAGGCCATCGTGACGAGTCGGATCTAATGGCGCGCATCCTTTTTGCACAATATCCTCGTAATCGGGGAAAATTTAAATTGAATTTGAATTTGGCATCATTGTTTTCATTTCATCTCCTTCTCTCTTTTATTTCGTCTCCTTCTCTCTTTATTTCGTCTCCTTCTCTCTTTTATTGAGACTCATTCTCTTCCTCACTTCTCTCTCTTCCTCCTTCTCTCCCTCTCTATCTCTCTTTCTCTTTTTGTTCCTCTTCATTTGATCCTTCCTCGAGCCTGGCCGCTGATGCTGTGTGACCCACAAATTATCGTTGGCAAATTTTCCACCTCGTTTCCGAAAAGGATTTGCAACGTTTATGCAAATTTTTTATTCGATTCAGGAATTTTTAATTTTTGATACCGATTGAAAAATTACAGTGGGGTGAGGAGAGTTTGATGATGAGTCAGGATTGGTGGTGATGAGGAGGTGGACATCTGTCTGATGTGGAGGACGGACAGCTGTCTGACACCCAGACCTAATCGTTGACGACTTTCACCTTTTGACACTGATGATGGAAGACTTTTTCTTCTAATAAATAATTAATTTATCACGATTATGGAGGTGATGTTTAATTTAAGATGATGATGATGAATTTAAAATACAAAATAAAATACAATAATATCCAAATATCAATATTTTCATTTTCCAAAATCAATATTTTCATAAAAATCTTCTATTTATTCAATGATGATAAGTAAAATAAAATTGTGAATTGTTTATAAAAGAATTATTAAAGAGAAAATTTCCCACTGTTCTTAAAATTCATAAAATATACATATCAAATATATATAAAAATATATATCATAAAAAAATTCATAAAAAAGTATTCAGAAAAATTAAGGTTAAATTTAAAATGATAATGATGAATTTAAGGTGATTATGATCAATTCTAAATATCATCACAATATTCCATTCTCCTCATCATGGCACAAATTCTAAAATTTCAATCACTAAATTCGATCATCAAAGTGATCATCAAAAAATCATCAATGATGATAATTAAACAAACATTGAGAATAATTTGTATAAGAATTCAATAAAATTCGTATATCTCTCTCACCCTCACTCTCCCTCTCTCTCTCTCTCTACCTCTCTCTCTCTCCCTCTCTCACTCTCCCTCTCACTCTGTTTTCTTCCACTATTTCCGCTTGTCAATAAATTTTTGATTTTTCAATAAAAATCCTAACTTTTGTGCATAAAATAAAGCGGATTTCTGTTTTATCGACTTCGATCAATTGATTTAATTGTTGGAATTCAGAGATTAATGAGGGATTATAAAAGCTCATTAACGATCTGTTGTCATCGATGGCAACAACAATAATGACGACAACAACAATAATGATAGCAACAACATCCCATACAAAATAGATTTAATTGCAAAAACATAAAAACTCGAAATAATATTATTCTCTGCTCTCCGCTTTGAAACGAAAAAATCCTAAAAAGCTGTTCGTCAAAGAAAAGTGATAAAAATTTCATAATAAAAATCTTTATATTTCGTTTCTCGACCCCACTGTATGCTGCTTCTTCTTCTTCTTCTTTTGATATTGCTACCAATACCACTTTGAACATTAACGAAGCGCAACCAAAAATGGCGATAAAAATGTTGACCCGAGCTCTCTTCAAATTTAATTTGTGGCAATTGAATCGAATTGGCAACATTGTTTGGACAATGGGGAAGACCAATCAAGGGTGAGAGAGAGGGAAGAAGAAGAAGTGAATGAGAAGAAGAGGGATGAAGGAGAAGAAGAGGGAGTAAAAGAGAAGCCAAAGTAGAAGGAGGAGAGAGAAGGGAATTTATGAAGCTTTTTAATGCTCAAATGCATCATTGAGCGTCCAAGTGTCTGTGAGATCACGTGCGATGACTTCGTCTTGTTCTTTATATATATCTCTCTCACTCTCCCTCTCTCCCTCACACTCCTTCTCTCTTTCCAACTCATGAGTGTGCATGTCAATTGGGAATCACAATAAAACGTGTCTTCTCGTGGTATGGGGTGAGGGAAATTTTTATTTTATTTTGTTGCAATTAAATTCGATTTCTTTGGAATATCTTGCAATGCTGTGTGTCTCGAGCTCGTAAATATATCGCAATTGTATCGCTCTCACATGCTACTCATCCTCGCTCTCTCTCTCTCTTACTCACTCAATATCTCTCTCTCTCTCTCCCTTTTGTAATCGTCAACCTTCTGTTTCGTTGTCCCATTCAGCTCGTTCGATAAATAATCGTAAATAGTAAATTTTGTGGTTCACGAAGGATCTAAGAACGCGAATTAAGGACATTTCCAGCACTTTCTTACACGAATGTCTGGCTGGAAGGGAGAGAGAGGGAGATGGTGTAGAAGATGAAAACAGAAGGAAGGGAAACCTAAGGGAATTCAATGGGGAAGTCACGGTGAGTGATACAGTGGGTTCAAACTATAAATTTTAAATTCTGTAATTTTTTGGAAGATGAATTTTCAAAAAGTGTTCAGTGTCTAAATAAATACAATTAAATAAATATATAATAATAACAAGAATTAAGAGACAATGTTTTTATTATATTTTTATTATTTCAATCATTTAATATAATTTTAATATATTTTCATATTTAATATCAATAGTTTTGAAATAAATAAGAATTTTTTTCACAACATTTTTTATGTAAATATGAAATTTAATTTATTTTAAAAAATAATTTTTTATATATTTTCATTTTTTTAGTTCTTAAATGTTTATAAATTTTGTTGATGATAACTTTATTTTAGGTACAAAATAAATGATTTCTGGAGTAAAAAAATTGATTATTTTAAGAATTTTTTAAATGAATTAAATTCTTTCAATTTTTTAGATACAGACATTTCTTCTTTTATTTAAATTTGATTTTTTTTTTTTCATTTTTTTAATTAATTATTTTAAAAATTTTGTAGATTTAGAAATTTCTTTAGGATTCAAATTTTTTCTTCTTCTAATAAAAATTAGAAAAATTTTTTATTTTTTTATTTTTTCCATTTGAATATTTCTTTCCACTGTGCTCTCTAATAAATCATAACAACTTCAAACACAATTTCGTTGATTGATTTTAATATTTTCAGTTCACTCAAAAACAAAAACAACAACATCAACTACCACAACAAAACTCCCTTCTAGACTTCAACTTCCAAAGACGAGGCAATAAACTGAAGAAATTTCATTGCACTAGGAGAAAATCAACTAAATCTTCTCATCGATATGGTTGGCACGTCAGGGTACCTCGTGGTACCACGAGACACTTTTAATGACGACGATGACGACGATTCATCAGAAAAAAAAATCTCATATCAAAGCGTAGTCGAAGAAGAAGAATAAGCCCAAGGAGAATAATGAAATATTTCGAAATCGAAAACACAATAATATTCGCTTTTATGACAAAACATTAATGGCAACATTTTATGCACAGTGGAACAATGTGAAGAGTGAGTGAGTGAGTGGTGAATAAAAAAGTAACCAGAAATAAAAAGTACACAAAAATAATAATAAAAAAAAACAACACTGTAGTAATTCGGAATATCACAAAAAAAAACACAAATAACAACAACAAAAAAAACACAAATAACAACAACAAAAAACACAAATCACAACAAAAAAACCCCAAGAAAATATCGTAAAAACAACAAAAAGTAGCCGAATTTTTATTAATCAAAAGCGGAACTTCCCTTTATGGGACATAATTTTTTGGTATTTTTTTTATTGTTTCTTCGACAATGTTGCCATATTTATTCGATTGCCATTGAGTTGAGTTGAACAATCTTGTCTCGTGGGGAAGTTAATTCTTTGGCAAAGGTTTTTATTGAAACCTGAGGTAAGGGTGAGGGGAAGCATTTTTTATGAGGTAGAGTTTTGTTGGATGGAGAGGGAAAAGGCAGGAAGTTTCGATACTTAGTTTAAAAGTATGAAATTTCCCTTAAAACTACAAAAAGAAAATTTTCTCATTTTTATTTATAAATATTTCAAAAATTTTCATTATGTTTATACGAGAATTTTGCATAATAATAAAATATCCCAAAAATTCATTACATAATTTTCTAATAAAATATTCCAAAACATTTCACATTTCAATTTCCTTTCAATTTTCTTATAAAAAATTACAAAAAATCATTCAATTCCCTAAAAAATTATTCCAAAAAATCATTCAACTCTAAATTTTCAATTAATGTTTATACGAGAATTTTGCATTGTTATATTTAGAAAAATTTGTCAAAAAAATAATTTGTAACCCTAATAAAATATCCCAAAAATTCATTTATTGATTTTTCTAAAAAATATCACAAAACATGATTCAATTTTCTGATAACAATCCCAAAAATCATTCAATTGTCTAATAAAATATTCCAAAAATTCAATCAATCAAAAAACTACAAGAGTATCCAAAAAAAAAAATAAATCACTTGATACCCAAATTAAATATCTCAAAAAATAATTTAATTTTCTAGTAAAATATATCAAAAAAATCACGTAATTATAAAATAAAATATTTCTAAAACACATTCAAATCTCTATTTAATTTTCTAATAAAATATCCCAAACAAATAATTTAATTTTCTAATAAAATATCCCAAACAAATAATTTAATTTTCTAATAAAATATCCCAAACAAATAATATAATTTGCTAATAAAATATCGCAAACAAATAATATAATTTGCTAATAAAATATCGCAAAAAAATCATTTAATTCTCTAATAAAATAATCCAAAAAATAACAAATTTTTTCAATATAATGTCCCAAGAAATCACTTAATTTTTCAATAAAATTTCCCAAAATATCAATCGATTCTCTCTCACCACGATATAGTAAAATTCACCACGTAATAACTTATTTTTCCGCTTCAATCGAGTGTCTTAAGTGAATCATAATTTCCTTTTATCTCTTCTCGCCCTCATCTTCGTCTTTATCTACACCCTCATCCTCTTCCTCACCACTTTGATGCTCTTTTTGTCCTTTGTTTCTTTCACTGGTTGATTTCGTTCCCTTCGCTTCTCTCTTTGTCCATCTCGTGTCCGTGGAGGGCCGTGAAATGACCACAAATGCGATTCAAGGACTTCGGCCAATAAATCAATAACAAATGTCAAAATTGTCACCGCGCTAAGCCGAGCCCTGCCCCGCTCCTTCCCTCTCTCCACAGGACCCAGGGAATAATTTACTGCACTCGACGGTGTCCTGTGAGAGTGTGATCCTAAGAGAGAGAGAGAGAGAGTGAGAGGGAGACGGGAGAACATGGATTCATTTGAATTGGAAATCGAGGAGAAAGGAGATGGAGGGAGTAAAAAAAGGAGCTCGAGAAAAATAATACTCGGAGATAAGACAGAGGAAGAAGTTATTAAAAGACAATCGGAGCTTGACCACAGGACAGGACGATGACCACGGGGGGTGAACGAGAAAAGAAAGAAATCGAGAGGGAGAAGGAGAGAGGAAGTGAAAGAAAAAGAGGGAGATGAAGTGAGAGATGGAGTGAGAGATGAAGACTAAGGAAGAAATTGAGGAGAAGACCCGGAGGTGGATGAAATCTAATTACTTATTATTTATTTATTTCGCATTTGTCTCCCGTCGTATCGAACAACTGACCAAAAAGACCACAAAACGAATGATGACAAAAAGAAGGAGGGAGGAAGAAGGAGGAGGAATCATGAAGGAGGGAAGAAGAAGGCGGCAGGACGAAGGCGGCAGGATGAAGTCGGCAGAACATGCGGCTAGTCGCGAATAAATTTCCTCTCTCTCGGGAATTTTTATCAGCTCGAAACTCGAGACGATGAACGATATAAAGTCTCGGTATATATTGTCTAGTGAAACGAATCTTTGGAGAGAATTCTCCACAAAAATGCGTTGCGTCTTTGTCTTTTGGGATCCTTTGGTCAGGATATACATAAATCTCTTCTGGCACATTTAATGTGAACCAGCAGGACCAGAAGAAGAAGAAGAAGAAGAGCAGCCGGAGCAATTATATGCAATTTATTCCGCACTCGTCGACGAAAATCCTGCTTCCTTTTTACTCGAATCCTGACGATGGGATAAAAATAAAAATTCCTCTTTGAGAATTCCGATTTCGAAACAAACACTTGTGGGAGGGTAGTGAGAAAAAGAGGGATAAGGGGAGAGAAAGGGAGAGAAAGAGAGAAAAAGAATGAAGGAATGAAAGAGAGAGATAGAAAGGAAGAACAAGAACTTGGCAACAACTATAAAAACTACAACAACTCGAAGAAGAAGAAGAAGATCAACAACAACTCCTCGGTCAGCATAGTTTATAAGGATGCATTGGGATAAACGAACGGACAGAAGGACGGACAGACGGACGGACAGACGGACGGACATTTGAACGAATAAGTTTTTCAAGTGCATCAACAAAGGTGAAGGAGTTCGAGAAAAGAAGTTTGGAAATAAGAAGAAAGGAATGAGAGGAAAGAAGCAGAAGATACGAATAGTTGATGAGAATGAAACTAGTTGGTTGGAGACTGAGGTCGACGATTGAATGATCGGGTTTTGGGGGCGGGGGTGGAAACCACAATTGAGTTTTCTGGTGAAGAATTAGTTTGGCAAAGAAAGCATTTGAGAGAAATGGAGAAAGAGAAAAGGATAAAGAGAAAAGGAGAAAGAGAAAAGGAGAAGAGAAAAGGAGAAGGAGAAAGAAATTGTAGAGGAGTAAAATACTGGGCAGGAAAATGAAAGGGAAGTGAATGAAGGGGACGAGAATGAAGAGGAAGAGAATGCAGAGGATGAAAATTCACATAACAAAAAATATAAATAAAGGAAGAAATAATATAAAAAAAAAGGAAGAAAAAAGAAGAAAAGCAGAATGAACTAGAAAAAAATAAGCGAAGAAGACAAGAGTAAATAAAAATATATAAATCGTAGGTGGAGATAGAGTTGATGACAATTGCGAAGACGAAGAACTTTCAGCAGAGGCAGCAATGATTGGAGTTCATTGTGATACAGGAACAGTGGGACGAATTGAAGAAAAATAAAAATAATGAGAATAAATATGAAGTGAATAAAATTAAAGATAATAAGAATAAATTGATTAAAAATAAAGTGAATAAATATATTGTGAATAAAATGAAAGAGAGTAAAAATAAAGTGAATAAAATTAAAGACATTAAAAATAAAGTGTATAAAATTACAGAAAATAAAAATAAAGTAAATCAAATAATAAATATGTTGTATAAAAAATATAGCAAAATATTTCTGAAATATTTTCTTCAAATATTTATGGAAGAGACTAAAAAAATATTTAATAATTTTTAAATATTTCATGTAGAGAGAAATACTTTTTTCTAATAAAATTTTTTTAGCTTTAGAAAATAACTAATTTTTGTAATATATCATTAGTTGAATAAAATCGTTGCAACAGTTTATTGAAAGTGGTTTAAAATAATCATAAATTTGATTTGATTATTTTTCTACAAATTTCAATTAAAAAAAATAATTTTAATAATAGAAATTTGTGAAATTTTATTCTTTTAAAATATATTGAATACAACATATCTAAAAAAATAATTTGAAAATATTTTTTTTTTCAAGTCTTATATCTTCTTGTTTTGTCAAATGTCCCATTGTATCCCAAGTCCTTTCCTCTTCTTCTTTCTCTTGATCAGCCCAATGCCGATGTATTTATTTTAATTTGCAAAGTATTTCGGAAGGATGGCAAATTTTCACATTTTCATTTCGAATGCATTTCAATTTTCAATTTCCCCCAAACCAACAACAACAAGATGAACAATTCAATAACAACAACATAAGCAATTCAATAACAACAACAATACGAACAATTCAATTACAACAACAACTGAAGCAATTCAACAGCAACAACAGAATTTAACAGACAATTTAAAGAAAAAGGAGAAAATAAAGTAAAGTAGAAGAAGAAGAAGAAGCTGTGGTTCAGGACTAATGTCTGCGACAAAAGAATGCAAAATGAAACGAAAATTACGCACAAAACAGGACGAAAATTGAAATTGCAAAAAGGACCACAGGAAAAGAGGGAGATGAAATGAAGCTAAGAAGAAGGATGTGAAATGAAGCCGAGTCGAAGGATGTGAAATTAAACTGCCAGGACACGAAATTAAATTGCAGGCGAGCGATAAAAATGTCCGAAATGAAGATGAAGACCTGCAGGAAGAGGACAATGAGAAGGAGGAGATGGTTAAGGATGGAAAGGAGGAGAAGGAAGACGATAAGGAGGAGAATGATAAAGGAAGGAGGATGTTAAATGGGAGGACGACAAACCAGAAGACGACAAGGAAGATAATGAAACGTATTGCATTCGATTTGGCTGCAGCATCCTTCACTGGAAGAAGAAACGAGAAAAAGAAAGAAAGACAGAGAGAGAGAGAGAGGAAAAGGAGTGATCTGTTTCAGTATATTGAAAATTAAACAATTGCTAACGAGGAACAACGAGTGCGAAGAGACGGAAACGTGAAGAGAGAGAGAGAGAGAGAGAGAGAGTGAGAGAGAAAGGAAAACTTGTGACATGACTAAGGGAACAGAATATAAAAATTAATGAAAATTTATGAAATTTTAGAGATTAATTAAAAAAAATGAGTTTCTAAATTTTCTTGTAGTATTAAAAATTTTTGTTAATTGTTATTTTTTTTGTAAAAATTTTAATTTTATTTATTTAATTAATTTAATTTTTTTATTATCGTCAATAAATTAAAATTTTTAATTTTTTTACAAAATTAATTTGTTTTATATTGCGAGAACATTTCAACTTTATATTTTAATAAACAAATTTAAATATTCCTCTTTTTTAAAAATTATTTTGGTTGAATTTATGAAAACATAAATTTTGTTTATATATATTTTTTTCAAAAAATGTTTTTATTTATTGCTATTATTGTTTATAATTTTTTACTATTGCTGAATTTTTTGATATTTTTTTAAATAATTTTTTATATATTTTGTATTTTTTATATTTAAAAGTTTCTTTATGCTAATATTTTTTAATGTTTTTTAGATAATCTTCTTGGGATTTTAATATTTATACATTAATTTGCTTTCAATCTTCAACAAGACTTTCTCTACCTATATTTTTAATAAACATTTAGGTAGATATATAAATTTGAATAAAAATTAAAAATACATTTAAATAAAACAATACATAAATTTCAAAAATAATGGCATGGAGATTCAGAACAATTCACATCATCAGGACGAATAACCCGACTAAAAGGCAACATAAGGACAATAAAAACTCCCGCAGGACCTGCAACAGTCGAAGAAATGAAATTCCTGACGACGTTCTTCGCCCTCAATTGGCACTCAAATCGATGTCCCTTGGACTTTGCCTCATGTGAGACGATTCCTGCGAATCTTTATTTTATTTGCACATTTCCTTTCTTATCGCAATTCACGTTTACTTCGACTTCCTTCACTTTTCCACTTCCACTTCCTTCACTTTTCCACTTCCACTTCCTTCACTTTTCCACTTCCACTTTCTTCAACAATCGTCTCCTTCGTCCTTGTTGTGGCTGCTGCTGAGTTGATTTTATTGTCTTTATTCGCCGCCTTCGATTGTCCTTGGGGACCGTTGTTGATGATGACCATAGGGTGGAAGGAAGTGTGAGGAAGAGAAAGGAAGGTAGATGAGAAGAGAAAGGGAGGTAGAAGAGAAGAGAAAGGAAGGTAGACGAGCAGAGAAAGCGAGGTAGATGAGAAAGGAAGGTAGAGAGTTAGAGGGAGAAAGATTGAGAGGTAAAGATATTGCCAGAGTTGTTGGCTAACTTAGGTCCATAGGTGAAATCGTTGCTACCTTCGCTTCGCTTGATGTGTCATAAACTCGATTTGTGGCCAATTTGATGTGGACATGAACAATCGTCCTGCTGACCAACGACGGATGAGTCTGAATTCTACTACTTACTTTTGGTATCCTTTGTACTGTTTTTGTTCTTCATCCTCTGTCCTCTTTCGATCTTTCATCCTCACTCTTCTTTCATTCCACATCCTCTTACTTTCATGGTTTTTCTCTCCTCGCCCTATCCTGTCTCAATTTCTCTTCCCTTCCACCTTCGTCTGCTCTTCGTCGTCCTTCGTCCTGTCGCCGTCGTCGTCTTCGTCTTTAATGACCGCCAGGAGTCGAGATCTGGCGATTGTTGGAAGAGATATTGGTTTTAGCTTTATTGTTGTTGGTTTTATTGTTGTCGGTTGTTGTTGCTGTTTTTGATATTCATGATTGTTACTTTTGTTGTATTTTATTATTTTCCTTGTTGTTGTATTATGCATCACCTCATCAGCGCCATTTACAAGTAATGCTCGTCATTAAAGTCCTTCATCGTCCTTCTTCTTCCTTCATCAGGAAACCCCAAGTGGGTTTCGACCATTGGTCGTCGTCGTCCTGGACGATTTCGAGCCTTCTCCGTCGCCCATTAATCCACACTTAATTGTCCGCATTTGATGTCCTGCATCGTCGTCCTCGTCCTTTTCCTCATCGTCCTCCTCTTCCTCATCGTCTTCCTCATTGTCCTCATCGTCCTCGTCCTCCTCGCTCCACATAATCCTTCGTTTATGATCGGCCGCTAAAGAGAACTCGTTTGGACTCGTGGAGGATTTCGATTTTGGACGGTTTTAGCGGGAGCTCTTTGTATGGGCCTAATCTGTTATCTCGACTTGAGTCGTAGTCGTCATCGTCGCCATCGTTTGATCGTCTCCATTTCCATCGCCATCGTCTCCATCGCCATCGTCTCCATCGCCATCGTCTGGCACCATTAAATCCTATCGAGTCCGGTGTTTTCCTGCATTTTATGACCTCCGATAAACGTGGCCTCGAGTCGTAGGATTGGATTTGCGAGAAATTAAAACCGTTTCCACGTTGGTTTCGAAATTTCCCCATATGCCGAAATTCGTGGTCAGCAGGGAAGGAGAGAGTTATTGAGGTTGTTTGAAGGAAACTTTAATTTGGCTATGTGACTTTTGTTAACAGTTTTGGAAAGTTCATTTTGAGATAAAAAGTATTGAAAAAAAAAAAATATTTTCTGGATTTTTTTTGAATTTAATTTGTTCTTAATAACTTCAATTAAAACTGTTTTTAATATTTGGAATAATTTCTGCTTTGTTTTCTATTAAAATAAAATAATTTTTCAAATTTATTTTTTGAAAGCAATTTCAAATTATTATTCATCAACCTTAATTTTATTAAAATTCTAAATTCAGTAATTTACAATTTTTGTTGTGTATTTTATTATTTCTTTTTATTTAATTTAAAAATTTGTGTTTTCTATTGAGTTTTTTTTATTCATTTCATAAATTTTGTAAATTAATTTCTAAATTTATTCATTATTTTTGCGGTTAAAATTTATTCATAATATTTAATTTTTTTTCTACATTTTTCTTTTGTTTCTTTTTAATTTTTTATTTTTTTAATATTAATTTTTGGTTTTTTCTTTACTCTTCAATCCTGAAAATATTTAATTGATTTAATTTAAATTTTCTCGCTCTTTTTCTTCTTTGTTAACTTCCTATTGATTTATTTAGAAAATACATCATCATTCTCTTGGTGAATTTTAAATCTTTCCGTTACCACATACTGAATTCTAACCTGTTAGAGAATTTCATTATCATCTTCACTTTGAACCCTTCCTCAATCTCCTTCAACCAACATCGGTTCTTCCGAACCGAACCTGTTCATGGTTACTTTTTTTCCTTCACCCTGACTCCCAACGTTCCAATCAACTCTTCATCGTCCTCTTCATCATCCTAATCGTCTCCTGATTCTCTCGTCCACCCATTTCCACATGTTCCCTAATGTCCTGACATGTCCTTGAGAGAGAGAGAAAGAGAGAGCTCCCAAGCATGAAGCATGGAACTGCAGTGAAAAAACCAGTGTTGCCAACGGAAAACATTTGTCGTGCCCCAAACCAAAGGAACTTTTCCTTGTCTCCTTTTCTCTTCTCTTCTTGACAATAGAACAAAGTTCCACCACAAACATACATGTCCTTGAGGATAAGCGATAGGGTAAGGAAGTGAGAAAGCGAGATAGAGTGTGACAAGGAAGAAAGAGAGATAGAGATAGAGTGTGACAAGGAAGAAAGAGAGAGAGAGATAGAGTGTGACAAGGAAGAAAGAGAGAGAGAGAGAATGTGACATGGAAGATGGAGTGAAAAGAGCTGAGAATGCATGAGAAAATTCAGCAAACTTTGCACAAAAATGGCAACAAATCTCCTTGGCTTTGACATTGGCAACGAGTCCTCGTCCTCTTGGACCCTCTCTTTCTTCATTTTGTTGCCCTCCTCTCTCCCTTCATACTGTTGCCCTCTCTCTCCTTCATTCTGTTGCCCTCTCCCTCCATGATTCTATTGCCCTCACTTTATTCCTTCCGTTGTCTTCCCTTTCTTTCATTTGTTGCCTTCTTTTACTGCATTCTGTTCACCCTTCTTTCTTTTCTTTTTCCCTTCCTTTCACCCTTCTGTTTCTTTTCTTTCCCCCCTTTCGACTTCTCTTTCCCCCCTTTCGACTTCTCTTTCCCCCTTTCGACTTCTCTTTCCCCCCTTCCGACTCCTCGTATCCTTTACATCGTATCCTTGAGCGTCGTGTTACACGTGTTGCCAGCAGCGTCAGCTCCAGCGAAGCTAGTTTCCGGTTCCGGTCGCGACTTTCCTCAATCTTCACTTCTTCCCAATCTTCTCTCTCTTCAACATTTTCTCCTCAACCATCTCTCCTCAATATTTTCTATACAACCTTCTCTCTTCGAACTTCTCTTCTCAACCATCTCAGTCTCAAGTTTTCTTCTGCTTCTTCTGTTTTTTTTCTCTTGTTCTCATCTCTCTTTCTCTACTTTTCGTATTTTTTTCTACCCCCAATATCTTCGCTTCTTCCTCCCCCCATCATCATCCTCTTCATTCCCTCCCTTCACTCTTCTCTCCCTCCTTTTTCTCTCTCTCTCTCTTGTCTCCACACGATTCCGATAGTTGTTTTTTTTCTCCAAGATGTGGAAAACTGCATTAGCAAAGCGTGTCCTTGCAATCGCGTTATCCTTGCTACAAGGGATTCCGCTAACCCCAACATCGATCGATCTCTCTCCCTCTTTCCATACTCCTCTCTCTCGTTTTATCACACTCCCTCTCTCCCTCTCTCCCTCTCACACTCCCTCTCAGACCACATCTCAAATGCCAAGGGCGAGTGAAAAAGCTTTTAAATTCAATCAACAACGAGATGGGGGGTCGATCCACGCTTCCAAAAGGGGGCGTGGCCGGGGGGGGGGGGGGTCAGAGCGAATTGTGAAGATCAAGGGAATTCTTCGAAGGAAGAAACTCGAAGAAAACGAAGGAAGAAGTGTGTGTGTGTGTGTGTTTGCGTGAGTTCATGGGTGTGTCAGGTGCAAGGACAACGGATATGATTTGATAAGTCATGATTTGTTTGAGTGCTCGTGCTGCTTTGTAATGGATATGGAAAAGTTTACTTTGCTAGCTAGCTCTGTCTCTTTCTGTCTCGCTCTGTCTCTTTCTGTCTCGCTCTGTCTCTTTCTGTCTCGCTCTGTCTCTTTCTGTCTCGCTCTGTCTCTTTCTCTAACTTTCCGCTCCCTCTCTTTTTATTTTTGCAGATATTTTTCTTTCTCAATCTCCCGGTGTTTTTTATGACTTATTGAATGTTTTAAGCGAGACAAACAGTGGTGGAGAGAAAAATTGGAAATTCAAAGCGAAATAAATTAATAAAAAATAATTAAAATTCGTACAAAATATATATTAAATAAATAAAATAATATAAAAAATTAATATTTTTATAAAATAAATTAATAATTGATCATGAAATTCAAAATATGTAAATAAGAAAAAATGAACTAAAATTAATATTTTGATAACTATAAATCAAAAATTAAATTTAAGCAAATTTATTTACTAAATATTTTATTTATATCATAAATTTTACTGTTTTATTTTGAAACAATTTTGTATTTCTATTACAAATATTTTTTCTTATCAATATTTCCATTTTGCATAATTTCTCTGGCCTCCACTGTATCGTTTTCCATTTCATTGCATTGCTGGAAAAATATCAATTTTTTATGTTGAGAAAATATTTGTCTTGTTGCACGAATAACTTTTATGCACAGCAATTTTTTCCACCAAATGCACGTTAAACCAAAGGAAAGAAAATTTAAAGTAAAAGTAAAAAAAACTAAAGAAAACAATTTTTTATAAGAATTCCAAAACAAGAATAAAAAACAAATAAAAAATAATAAAAATAAAAAGGCAAAAAAAATCCACAACTGTTACAAAAACAATATTCGAAACAAAGAAAATTTCGTGGAAAACTTTTGACAAAATTTATTAGCTATATTTTTGGAACCTTTGGCTTCGACAACAAGAGGTTGACATGAGAAAAGAAGGAAAGGAGAGTGTTGTGACAGAGATGGAGAGAGAGTGGGAGAGAGATGGAGAGATAGAAATGATGTGATAGGAAGAGTGAATGTGAGAGATACACGATAGATGGAAGTGATGTGCATGAGTTGAGGATAGAAAGTTGAAAGAACGATGAAGGATTCGTTGTTGTAAAGTAGTTATTGTTGTTGTTGTGATTGTTGTTGTTGCCCTTATTGTTATTGTTATTTTCGTTATTTTCATTGTTGTTATTTTCATTGTTGTTTTTGTTGCTCTCAACTCTACCTGCAATTGACGCTTGAGCGACGTTTGACAGAAAAATAATTTGCAATTTTTACTTTTTGACATTTCACGCTTTGTCACACTGTTCACAATAAAAAATACAATACAAAAAAATCAAAAAATTTAAACAAACAAACAAAAAAACATAACATGAAAATAACAACAACTTTTTCTGCACCAACTTCTGTTCTCTTTGCTGAAAATTTGTTTGCGACGTGTTCACTTTTTCTGACTCAAAAGACTCCTTGGGTCCTTGATGCTCCGTTATTTATTTGGCTGAATTTTAGCATTTTAAAATTTTTCCAAACAAATTTATTCAATCAATTTTTCAAATAAAATATTTTTTAAATATTTCTTCATTTTTTTCACTTCTTTCTTAAAATTCTAACTTTTACAGTTAAACATTTTTTTATTAAATTTTTTGAATTAAATCTCAACAAAATATATCAAAATATATATTTTCATATCAACAAAATATATCACACATTGTTTTTTATTTATTTTATGTCGATTTCTTCTTTTTTTATAATTTTTTGTTCAATATTTTTTTCCATTACTTTTTTTATATTTAGTTTTGGATAATATTATTTATCCCTTTATTTATTTTTTTTTAATACTAACTTATAAATTAATTTTTTGTATTCAGTTTTCAGTATTTATTTATTATTTTAACATATTTTTTCAAATTTATTTGAAATTAATTTCCTCGTCTTCCTCATCTTCGTCTTCGTCTATTCTTATCGTCCTTTGACACGCCTTTCCTCGATTTCCACCTCCGGCGTATCAATCACAACCCAGCGACGACGTCGAGGACTCAAAGGACAAAGGACGAAGGCGAGAACAGGAAGAAGGAGGAGAAGGGTGGCGAAAAATATGGTGGAGATGAAGAAGAAGGAGAAGTTCGATGAGAAGAAGAAGGTAGGAGATCAACGAGAAGTTCGCAGCTCCTTCACAAGGCCACGTTAATGATTTTAATTTGTTTCCATATCATTGCATCGTTCTGCGACAGGATGCGGCGACGTCAGGAAGAAGATGATGTGTTTGTTGTCCTTGTTGTTGTTATCGATGTTGTTATTGTTGTTACTGTTGTTTTTTTGTTATTGTTGTCAATGTTGTTTTTGTTGTCGCTGTTATCGTCATCTCAGTCGTCTCGAAGAACTCTTGAGAGATCCAGGATGAACTGCTCCGGCTTTCAATTACAATTATTTATATTTTTTCGTCCCCTTCATTCACCGCTCGTTTGTTGCGCATTTTCTCCTGGTTGCGCGTCTTCTTCCTTTATTCCTTCGTCCTTTAGTCCTTCGTCCTTTAGTCCTTCGTCCTTTAGTCCTTCGTCCTTTAGTCATTCGTCCACAAAAAATTATGCAAAACAGCGAAAAGACCCGCATGTGCCGAAGTCTGATGGAGAGAAAAATATGAAGTGAAGAAGGAGGTGATGAGGAAGAAGGAGCGAGAGTGAAGGAGGAGCGAGAGGGAAGAAGGAGCGAAATGGAAGAAGGAGCAAGAGGAAGAATTATAATAAAGACAGATCGAGAGAAGAAGCAGGCCAAAGGACGAAGGACACCATCGAATGTGAAATGAGTACCAGCGACGACGACGACGACCTCTTGCGATTTCTATCTAGCGAAAATCATTTGTAACGAGAATCGTGGTGAGAAAGAGAGAAAAAGATGACGAAAAAGAACAAGTACAATAATAACAATAACAACAATAACAAGTAAAACAACGATATTAACAACCATGAAGACTGCAACAACAACGAAACCAACAACCAAGAAAACAACAACAACGATACCAACAACAACTAAAAAGTACAACAACAAGTCCTCGAAAGCCCTCGCTCTGTCTCCGGCTGCCGAAATCCACACTTGAGATGAGAAGCTCGATTGCGTCTCGCGGTTCGTTTCTTTTTCGCTTTTTTTTTTAATAGAAAGCATTAATAACGAAAACAGCAACAACAACAACAACAATGAC
>JAFDUT010000479.1:20829-36996 GCA_017309665.1 Coelopa frigida
AGGAGCCAATTTATGATGGGGCGATCGAGTGGAGAAGGGCGAAAGAAGTGGGGATCAATGGGTTGGAGTTCAAGGGGTTAGAGTTCCAAAGGTTGGGGATATCATAGGAGTGGAGATCAGAGGAATGAGGTCGAAGGGATTGAGGTCGAAGGGATTGAGGTCGAAGGGATTGAGGTTCAAAGGCATCGAGTCAGAGGAGGATCGGTGGAACTCTCTCAGAGAGAGAGAGAGAGAGATAGAGAGAAAGGAAAGATCGCGCTTAGTAGCGAAATTTTATGACTTTGTAGTTTCCAGAGAAATTAAGCAAAGAGGAGATAAATGAGGAGATGAAAGAGGGGGATGGAAAAAGATGATAAAGATAGATGGTAGTAAAAGGGAGATAGTATAAGGGAGAAGGCGATTGAAGGACAGAGCGAGAAAGAGGGAAAGAGTGAGAAAGAGAGAAGGCATATTGCAGTCTGTCCTAAAGAAGAATCGAGGCGTATGAAGGAAGAGGAGAGAAGGATGAAGGAAGAGGAGAGAAGGATGAAGGAAGAGAAGAAAAGGATGAAGGAAGAGGAGAGAAGAATTGTGAAACGATGGAAAATATCGTTGGGCGCCCAATAGTAAATCATTGGCAGAGATGTGACAACAATAACAAGAACAAAGCCAAAAATCGACATAAAAACAATAACAAAAACAATAACAAAAACAGTAACAAAAACAATAACAAAAACATTAACAAAAACAATAACAAAAACTGTAATAAAAGCAATAACAAAAACAGTAACAAAAACTCTAACAAAAACAGCAACAAAAATAACATCAAAAACAGCAACAAAAGCAAAAGTTTAAAGAACAATGAAGACTAGAGAGACAATTTTATAGCAATGATAGTTATAACAACAACAAAAACTACAACAAAATTACAATTACAACAACAACAAAATTACAAGAACAACAATAACATTTTCTTGGCTCCTGCCATCATTTTGGCAACACTTGTGACCACACCAAGAACAACCACAAAGTCTAAGTCTGAGTGTGTTCGTGTATTATCGCCGTATTTATTTGATTAACTGCCTGTTCTAGTAGCTCCTCTTCTTCTTCTTCTTCTTCTTCTTCGACTACCTCCTCATGAACTTCCTCTTCATCATCATCATCGACTCCTCCTCATCTATTGCCCCGGCTCATTGAATCATGGCTTCGATGGCGTCTCGCCTGCCAAATGATAATTTCAATAAATAATTCTTATGGCATTGTGGGTTTTATTGTTGTTGTATGGGGGGTTTTGTTTCTGCTATGGTTGTAATTTTTGTTGTGTGTATTTTTTGTTATAGTTATTATTGTGGTTGTAGTGTTTGTTGTAGTTGTGGATATAGTTTTTATTGTTGTAGTTAGTATTATTCAAGTTATTATTGTAATTTCTATTGTACTTTATTTGTTATTTGTCTTTAATTTTGTTTCTTTCTTTAGTTTTCTTCCTGTCTTTATTTTTGTTCCTGTCTTTAATTTTTTTTTCTGTCTTTAGTTTTCTTTTTGTCTTAATTATTTTTCCTTTATTTTTTCTTTTTACTGTCATTATTATTTTTTCTTTTTACTGTCTTCATTATTTTTTCTTTTTTTTTTCTTTTTACTGTTTTTATTATTTTTAATTTTTTTATTATTTTTCCTGTCTTTATTATTTTCCTTTTTTTTATTATTTTTCCTTTGTTTATTCCTTTTGCTTTCTTTATTGCTCTTCTTAATATTATTTTTGTTTATAGTAATACAATTTATCATCAGCTTTATCCTTGACTTTTCCGCTCTATCTGTTTCACTATTATTTCTCCACATTATTTCCTTAGAATTTGTTCTTCCTTTCTTCTCACTGTCTTCCAGTCTTCTCACTCTATTTTCCCTCTTCTCTCTCTCTCTTTCTCCTTTCTTCTCCCTTTCTTCCTCTCTTCACCATTCCTTTCGCACATTCCTCATTTTCTCACATCGTTTGTCCTTCGCACCATCGTGATTTTTTTTAACTAGCATCCTGAGACCAATTTGTTGTCGGCGATATTGTCATTGTTGTTATTGTCATTGTTGTTATTGTAATTGTTGTTATTGTAATGTTCTTGTGTTGTTGTCATTGTCCTTGTGTTGTTCACGTTGTAGCTTTTGTTGTAATTGTTCACTCTGTCGCCTCGACCAAAAGTTGTAAAACCATAAAATCATAAAAAGTGATCTATTATTTTTGTAGAAATTATATCTCTCACTCGTATTATTATCCTTGCAATGTCCTTTAGTTAGAGTTGTTTTTTTTTTTGGAACTATTGTTAGATTTCCATTATTGTTGTTATTGTTATTATTGTCTCCTTATTATAGTTGTTGTTCTTATTTCTCTTCTTGTTTTTTCCATTCATTGCTCAGTTTTATTACTCTTATTATTATTATTGTTATTATGATTATTCTCCCAATGCCAATTGTCAATTATTTAGCGGTTATTCCTCTCACAATGATACCGAATTCGCATAGCGTGAAATTCGTCCACACAACACGTCAGCCAATTTCGATTTTTATTGTTATTTTATTTAAATTTTCGACGTCTCGATGTCCGACCGATTTCTGTAATGATTTTATGATATGTTGCCGAGGGATCGTAAAGCTATTGAGGGAGTTTTGTTAACTGAAGTCGTGGAAGTGAAGAGAATGGGAAAATATGAGGATTTTGTGTATGGAAATATTAAATCATTTTATTAAATATATTCGACTGAAGTATAAAATCGGAATTATTTATTTTTGAATTGTTTATATTTTCGTTTAAAAATTTTTGATATAATATTGGGATGGAAAATATGGGATTTTAATTATTTTTTATTTATATTTTTTTATTTTTTTTTATTTTTTCATAATTACATTTTTTATTTTAATTATTTTTGTTATATTTTATTAATATTTTTAATAATAATTTCTTCATATTCTTTCTTTTTTTTGTCTTTCACATCGATATATAACAAACCTCCTCCAGCTCCAGCTCTTTCTCCTCATCTTCTTTCTCTCCCTTCTTATCCTTCTTTTCCCTCTTCCTTCTTCTCCACCTTCAAATCCTCCGAAGAAGAAGAACCCTGAGTATAAGCGTAGAAATATGGCAACACCGAAGGAGTCCATTCACCTCGTCGTTGCCGAATTGAGGCGAACCGAAGACGATGATGACGACGATGACGTTGGTGAGTTTGACTCATTCCAGTCGATGTCCTTCGGCTGTTGTTGTTGTTTTTATGGAAGGACGTTGTTGTTTTCATAAAAGATGTTGCTAACAAAAAAACAACTAATTCTATTTATTTTGTTTTGTTTCTCTTGTTTCTTTTCTGAAACATCGAAGCAAAAGGGGAGATGATTTTTTATTTGCATCCTTCGGCATGAAAGAAGTGAGCGAAAATATAAATAAAAAAAGAGAAAAATAAAAATGACAAAAAACAAAATTTATAAAACTGACGGAGTGCAATTCAGCGATTGTACACTCAAGAGAAATTATTAAAAATTAAAAATCTGTGAAAAATAAAGGACAAATGGATATTAAATGTATTTTACATTCCACATTAAAAATAATGTTAAAAAAATAAATTTATTATTGAAATAAAATCGAAATATTTATAAAAAGCATTGTAAATTAATTTGAAAAATTTTTTTTAATTTAATTTGAAAAATTAGATGTTTAAAATGAATGCAAACATTCCAAAAATTAAAATTAGTAAAAATATTTACAAAAATTAAAATTGATGTAATTATTTAAAAATTTTAAATTATTTCAAATATGAAAAAAAATTAAAATTCACGCAAATATTTAAAAAATTAAAATTATTTTAAATAAATAGAATATTCAAATTTTTATTTATTGGAAATATTTAAAGAACTAAAATAATGGAAATATTTATTAAAAAATGTATTACAATTATTATATATACAAAATTTTAAAGATATTTACATCAATTAAAAAAGTATTTAAATCATATTAATTATATTAATTTCAAAATAATTTATATCTGATGTTATTTAAATTAAAAACTATTATAATAAATACCTAATAATTCACTTTGAGTGTGATGCCGCCGACGGATATCACTTGAGCAACAGAATCCTTCGCCAAAGGCATGCGACTAAAAGGATTTTCTGCACCGCATTCCGTTGCATTTAAGCTGCCCCAGGATTCCGTTGGCATTGTGTGTGTGGCATCAAACCCGAGTTCTTTTCTTTTCTAGAGAATTTCTTTCTTCTTCCATCCCTCTCTCACTCCTTCCTTCTTTCATTCATTGCATTATCCACTCGCCTTCATGTCATTCGCATAACTGATTTTTCTCATTCAAATTTCCACTGCGAACCGATCGATCACAAGGTTTTCGTTTAGCGGATATGGTGCTGGTTTCTCCGTCTCTCTCTCTCTCTTTATCATTGTCTCCTTTTCATCCTCCTTCTCCCTCTTTAGGTTCCTCTTTTTGTTGGCTGTTTAATCGCCATCAACGTCAACAACAACAACCGGCATATGCAGATAGAAAGATCTCTCGGCCTTCGTTAATCCTGCGGCAAGCGTTGCCTCAATATAAAAGAAGCAGAGGAAGGATGAAGGAATGAAAGGAAGGAATGAGGGATGAAGTAAAGGAAGGATGGAAGAGGAAGAGTCCCTTATGAGGATGTGGTTGTTATTGTAAACCCTCTCCCTTGGACAAGCGCCGATAGAGAGAGATTCCTGGACTCCTGCAAAGCTGAACGAGAACCGAAGGCTCGAGATGCAAGTGTTCGAGGATTACGTTGAGGAGAGGAGGAAGAGAAGAGGAAGAAAGAGGACGCTGGGAGGAAGAGGATGAGGACAATGATGATAATGATGACGATGATGAAGATGATGATGACGACAAGAACGACGACTCCGACAGGAACCTCGTTGTGGCCTCGTCCTGGTGACTGCGGCTGTGAGTCATAAGTTGGATTTATTGCTGCTCGTATTGTGTTCCGTGATGCAGTTGTTTTGTTGGTATTTTTGTTGGTATTTTTATTGTTCTTCTTGTTCCTCTTTCAATTGATCTTCCTTCTCTCCCCCTCTCCCTATCCAACAACCATTCTTTCTTTTGTTGATTTCTCCCTCCATGTTTGGTCAGATTTCGAAACGGAACCGTCCGTGAGGAAAAAAGTCCTTTGTTTGCATTTCTAATTCATTTTTCAATATTTTGTAATGACGAGCCGACAAACGCAACAACAACAAAGGGAACATGGATTTGCATGCACGGAAATCGCAGGATCTCAAGTTGATAGAAAGTGTTCAAGAGAGGAAATTGTGAAAGCTCTTAGAAAAAAACTATACAGAATTTTTGATAATTTTTTTAAATTTTATAAACATTTCAGAATTTTAGAAAAATTTCAGAATTTTAGAAATATTTCAGTTTTTTAGGGAAATTCCAGAATTTCAGAAAAATTCCAAAATTTCAGAATTTTAGAAAAGTTTCATATTTTTAGAAATTTTCAGAATTTTAGAAAAATTTCAGAATTTTAGAAAAATTTCAGAATTTTAGAAAAAATTTCAGAATTTTAGAAAAAATTTCAGAATTTTAGAAAAATTTCAGAATTTTAGAAATATTATAGATTTCTAGAAAAATATTTCAGAATTTTAAAATAATTTAAAATTTGGCTGTATTTTTGAAATATATCCCATTTTTCATTATTTTTTCAAAAATTTTACATTTTCCAAAATTTGTTAAATTTTCAATTTTTTCCATGTTGATATGATTTTTTTTTAAATTAAAATTTTGAGGAATATGTTAAAATTTCTCCATTCATCGTATTTTTTTTTTAGAATATCCAATTTTACAGAATTTTTTTTAAATTTGTCATTTTCCAAAAATATTTTTTAATTTATTTTTGTTAGTATTTTTGATCATTTGTTCTCTCTCTCTGTCTTATTATTTTCCCTTTACTTCTTTTCCACTCTCTGTATTTCTATATTACATTTCTTTCCCTCGGTTATTTGCAGAGATCCATTTGTTGTTGTTTGTTGTAGCTTTGCTGTTGTTGTTTTTGTTGTAGTTGCTGCTTTGTTGTCATCCTGTTGTTGTTTTTTCTCTTTAATGAACGGCTTTCAAGCGATGCAAATATCCTTATCCTGCACATCTTCGCCACTACTTTTCACCCTTGCCGCGACAACAAATTCAAGCTCAACGGCCTTCAACCTCATTTCAACTTCGCTTCAACCTCATTTCAACTTTACTTCAACCTCATTTCAACTTCACTTCAACCTCATTTCAACTTCCATTCAATCTCTGCTTCACCCCAAGCTCTCGACATCTTCCGCTCGCTCACCTCTGGCCACCTTTTGTATACCATTTGGTCCCCTTCTCGATCTTGGACCCTACCATGACCATCCCTTCAATGCTTCCTGTTCTGATCCTGCTTCGACCCTGCATGTCATTCATTTTTCTTGTCCTGCTTTCGTCCTTGCTTCCTTTCCGCCCCTTGTTCTTCTCTTTCCTTATTCAAACTCTTCCCTTGTCATTCTTTTTCCTGATACTTCATCCTTCCTTCCCTGATCCATCAACCTTCCTTCCCTGATCCATCAACCTTCCTTCCCTGATACTTCATCCTTCTTTTCCTTTCTTCATCCTTCCTTCCCTGATCCATCATCGTCCCGCCCTGATACGCATTGAACACCTGCATTCGAAACACTTGAGGCAACGACTTCGAACACCGTCGTCGTCGCCGTCCTGACGAAGGGTGCGGCAACCGAAGCGATGCGATGCAGTGAAAAGAACTGCTTCAGAGAGAGAACGACGTAGAGAATGAGGTGTGGCGATGATCGTCGTGTCGAGGGTTCATCGAGAAATTGCGTCGAAAAATAATATGAAAACCTGAAACCACTTGGTAATTGGAAAGGAGAAAAAAAACCTCGATGCGTGCACAATAATTATTTATTCTTTAATGTTCCGATTCATGCATCACCCTGAATGTCTTGAGAATGAATCCTGCGTTTATGCCACCGAAGTTCATTTTGAATTTTTTATTCTACAATCTTCAATATGAATTTTTCAATCATCTGCTTTCATAACGATCTCTTCATATTGTAGTCTTATTTTTCCTTTCTTCATACTACAAATAGTTCTTCTAACTAAACTTCTACAATATTGTAATTTTTCAACAATCTATAATCAATATCATCATCATCCTCATTCCTTCATTCTCACTCCAACACCTTCTTTTTCATCTACATTTCCTGACAATTTCTGAAAACGTGATCATGCAATTACTTGTTGCAGTTGTAATCATTCTAGTTATTGTTGTCGCAAATGGCAATTATTTTCGATGAATATATTATCCATATACTCAATCAAATCAATATAAATTCTTTCCCACATTACACTCATCCTCTCCTTCTCATCCTCTCCTCCTCTCCTCCTCCTCTCCACCCCAATGTCCTCTGATCCTCCTCCTATTGTATGGATCCATCTCTGATCCTCCTTTTCTTTTCTAACTAAATGCGTCACAATTTCGAAATTTCACCCCATCCTTTGGATTCTCTAAATTGTCTCCATTGTTCGTTGCTTTGATTTTGTAATTGAAACATTTTTTCGATCCCCTTTTGTCACTTTACTCCCTCCCTCTCTCACTTTTCACCCTCCCTCTCTCTCAATTTCCTCCCCTCACCTGATGATATTCAAAATCCTTCGCCATGGATCTCAATCTAGTTTTCCATTGTCTGAGATTTTGTTCGTCGCCCCTTGTCACAGTGACGAACACCTGTTGGAAACTTGTTACCATTTTCAATGCTTCCTTTTCCTTCCCTCTCCCTTCTCCTTCCCTCTCTCATCACCTTCCCTCTCTTTTCTCCTCTCCCTCACTCTCTTCTCTGTTCCTATTGTCATTCAAACATCCATCAGTGAAAACACTTTGCGTTGAAATTGTTTTTCAATTGTTGTCTCGACATCGATCACGAAATTGGGTCGCCATCGACATTAGATCGAGAGTACACGAGAACGTGGTTCCCACGTCTCCGTAATGAGGTTGTGTAAACTTGCATGGGATTCTCCATGGTATGAGTCATAACGAGAGAGGAATCCCCTCATGGATCTCATGGTATTAACCTACTTTTGTCACCTGTTTTTCGAGTGATCGGATCGAATCGTTTGGGTCTGGTCTGGTCTGTTGGGGAGAAGAGCAAGTGATGATGGATGGGTGAGCAAACAATGGTGTTCGATTGGGCGAAAGTGTTCCCAGAGACTGTGATGAACAAACCCTCTTGAAGGGGTTCTGGGAAGGTTTTCAGTGCGAAGGATGGATTAATTAAATTCCACGAGGATTTTGGAGGCTTGAAGAGGGTTTATGGGAAGGAATATTCTCAGACATTTTTTATTGTTGAGTTTTATTTGGCTAAATATTTTTTTCTTGAGTGTTATTGCATAACAATTTATATATTGTGTTTTTTTTACGTTAAATTAATTTTTTGTTTTTAATAAATTTAAAATATCCTTTAAATATATTTTCAAATTTTTATTTTAATAGTTTTTTTATTTTCAATATTTTTTTATGTTATGTCTAAAACAACTATTTTATTAATAAACTTAAATTTTAATTTTTTATATTTTTTTTTTTTTTTATTATTTTTTTTAATCTTTTTCTTTCTATTGATAATACAAAATTAATTTTTTAATTTAAAATATTTTGTTTTTTATAATTATTATTTGTTTAGTCTGAAATTTATTTTTATTAAAAAATTTTAATTTTATTTTTTTTAAATTTTATATTTAATTAAATTTTATATTTTATTTATTATTGATATTAAAAAATTATTATTTTATTTATTATTGTAAAAATTTAATTTAGTAATTGGATTTTTGAATTATTTAATTTTGTATTTTTAAAAAATATGTATTTACTTTATTAGTTGAAACTTTATTTATATTTTTTCTTTTAATTATTAATTTTTTTTTTATATTTAAATTAAATCACAAATTGTAATAAAAATCTGTTTATTAAACTAAAACAAATTTTTCTTCAACATTTCACTCGCATTCTTCCCCATCCTCCATAATTTTCACTGATATATCTACCTTCTCCTTCCAACTCCTCCCTCTCACTCTTTTCCCTCCCCATCCAACACACCAGCCCAATTAAAGCTAATGCTAATCTCGGAAATCCATCATGAACATCAACAACGAACGCCACAAACGCATTAAATTAAACGACTTTTCGGGATTTCATTAACCATAAAAACACCCAAATCACCCCAATGACCCCGTCTACACCATAGAAGGACGATATTCTTATCGTTCTGGTAGATATAATTACCATTCGGAAAAGACAGAAGTCTAGATTTTACTATGATGTCTGTCTACTGTTGTGTTCATATTAGAATTCCTTATGTTCTTTTGTTCTTTCGGTATCCATCAGGTCTTGTCTTTGTACAGTTGCCTCATGATCCACCTTCTCTATCCACCCTCAACCTTCTCCTTCACTCTCCCCACCTTCTCTTTTCCACCCTCAAACTTCTCCTTTCCACCTACCAACTTCTCCATCCCTATCGTCCGTCTGGTGGTCATTATCGATGTTATATGAAACTTGTGATAATTGACGAAACAATAAAAACTATAGCAACAATAATAATAAAAAATAATAATACTGAAGAAAATAATAGTAATCATGAAGAAAACAATAATAATCATGAAGAAAATAAAAGAAAGCATGAAGAAAATAATAATAATACTGATAATAATACTAATAATAAATATAATGAAGAAAATAATAAATATAATGGAGAAAATATTAATAATAACGAAGAAAATAATAAAAATAATGAAGAAAATAATAATAATCATAAAAAAAAATAATATTCATGAAGAAAATAAAAGTGATCAAGAGGCAAATAATAATAATAACTATAAAAATAAAAAATATTATAAAAAAAATAATAATAATAACGAAGAAAATAATAAAAATAATGAATAAAATAATAGTAATCATGAATAAAATAATAATAATGAAGAAAATAATAAAAAAAATTAAGTAAATTATAATAATCATGAAAAAAATAATCATGAAAAAATAATAATAAAAAATTAACTAAAATGAAAAAATCAACTATAACAAAAAAATAAACAGCAACATAAATAAATAATAATAAACTATAATAAAAAAAAATCAACTATAATAAAAAAAAATCCACTACAACAAAAAACATTAACCAAATATACAACAAAAAATTCCAACAACACGATAGGTCAAACACAGACAGAATAAAAATGACAAGAGTCCGACAACCGTCTCGCCGTCTGATGTTCGCACGCAAACAGCTCATCTATTTCACTCACAAAGACATTACAACAACTGCAACAACAAGAACCAATGGACATCACCCCCCAAAAATATGAATAAACAGGAAAGCAGAAAGAAAGAGACAGAGAGAGATAGAGAGAGAGGAAGAGACAGGGAGAGAAAGAAAAACCTGCGATTGTTAAACAATCACCAAATTGTTCTGTGAATTATGCATCATTATCCGGTGTCCATGGTCATCCCATTGTGAATTGCTTTCAGGTGTTCAACATCGTCGTTCTCCCTCCCTCTTCCTCCCTCTTCTTCTTCATTACCCTCCCACCTTCTTCTTCTTCATTAAACTCCCCTACAAAATTCATATTCAAAGCCACCCCTTTATTTGCCTACCAAAAAATATCCTTTTTATATGAAAAATACAAAAAAAAAAAAAATTGAAAAGCAAAGTAAATGAAACAAAAACAAAAATCAACCTCAACCAACATAACTGTACCTTGTGTCTATTGACACAAACAATCACTCACGCTCACACACACCCAAATTCCGTACAATATGGCATCACTGTCACGTTTGAGTTACGCCAATGTTCGACGCCTTTAATTGGCTTTGGAATTTGGAAGGGAACGAAGACTACTTGTTGTGGTTGTTGTTATATGGTATAGTTGTTGTTCTTCGGTATAGTTGTTGTTCTTTAGTATAGTTGTTGTTATTTGGTATAGTTGTTGTTATTTGATATAGTTAAAGTCCTTGCTTTGCATTTTATTGTCATCCCATATGTAGGTGTATTTTGTTGTTATTTTAGTCATGTCCTTTGTATATAACTATGAAATAATTTTTGATTACTTCTGATTGTTTTCATTAAGTTGGGGTGGCGAAAGAAAGCAGAAAAATTATAATGACAACAACAACAATAGGTCCAACTTCAATAAATACAACAATAAGAATAACAACAACAACAATACACCCTCTTCTTTTGTCGTTCATATTGTCCTTTTTTTTGAAATCCCATTGTTCGTTAATTAGTGTTAATTCTTTGCCTCGAGAGTCCTGCAAGTATTTGGAAAAATGTGCCGCAAATTAGCAGAGGTCAGAAAAAATGTTTTCTTCGTTATTTTTTCTACAAATAATTTGTTTTTTTTTTTATATTATTTTATTTCATGTTGCATATTTTTTATTAATTTATTTTATAAAATTTTTTATAAAAAAAAATTTTGAATTTACTCAATAATAATATATACTCAATAATAATATAATATATACATTTTTTATTTTTTTAAATTATTTATTTTTCATGATCTTTAGTTTCATATTTAAAAATAAAACATAATTTTTTTTTTAAATTATTTTTATACTTTGTTCTTAATAATCTCATGTTGCATATTTTAAAAGTCATTCATTTTCTGAGACAAAATTTTTAAATTTTATTAAGATTTTTTGTCAACATTTTTTATTTTTCTGATTAAATTTTTTTTTAATATATTATTTCATTATTTGAAACTTTATATTTAAAATAAACCATTATTTTCATTCCCTTCTAAATATCCTCATTTAAAGTTCTATGTTTTATTATTTATTTGATTAATGTATAATGCATTATAATTTTAAATTTGAATAAATATTATTATTTATTTGAACCCTTGAAGATATTTAAATCCCTGAGTTTGAGAAATTTAAAATATTTTTTTTCCCACTCACCACAAGAGTTCTTTTCCATCACGCAACATGAGATAACGTGACAATTAGACTTTTGTTTCTATGAAATTGCATATAATTTGAATGGCCCAGGATCAGATCCTTGCCATCCCTTTCAAAAGTGGCCACCACCATTACCAAATCCACCACTCCATCACCAACTCCACCATCACCATCATCAACTCCTCCACCACCATCTTCACCCTCACAAGAGCTCGTCTTCATCCATGACTCACACACCCTGGTTCCTTAAGTTATTGTTATTTTACTAAACTGTTGTTGTTTCTCTTGACAATTGTTTATGACAGTATTTTCTTTTTACCGCTTAAACTCCAAGCCCAGCCACACCCTGCTTAGCATAAACTCTGGCATAAATATTATGACAACTAAGAGACAACGGACAAAGCCGTCGCCTTTGATGATGTCCATCGAGATGTGTTTAATAGACACAGTGAAGATAAACATAAACATAAACAAAAAACAACAAACACTTTCAGAGACACCGTGAGAAATGGTCAGGTGTTCGAAAAAAAAAAACCCAGCCCAACCCATCTCTGAGGCGAAGGCGATACCGAAACCACGACACATGGATCCTGATCCTCGCCTAGTCCTGTGAGTCCTGTGAGTCCTGTGAGTCCTTTGAGTCCTGTTGAGCCTTCGGCAGAGGGTTTCGTTTCTGTTTTTTGTTTAATTAGAAACAATTAAAGGGAATTTTGAATAAATTAAGATTTGTTGATTTGACGACCAATTATCATGTGGTAGAGGGGAGAGTTCGTTGGGGTGAAGGAAAGTGAGTGAAGGAAAAGTGAGGTGATCTGAGTTGAGGGGAGTTGAATTGAATTGACAGAAGGAACTGCGTGACAGAGGCGCATAATTTGACATATGGTGAGAGATAGTATTTCATGTGAGGTGTGGGGAAGCGGTTTTGTGATGTCAGGGCGTAGATTTCTATCCATGGGTTATGTGGTTAGTTTTGCAGAAATTTTGTCATGAGAGTGGGGTGAGCTGTCAAAAGAATGATGATTGGATGAGTTAAGGGAATTATTCTTTCCAAGGTTTTGGATCAGTTTTTGGTATGAAATTATAAAATATGAATTTTAAAAATTCAAATATGAATTAAAATATTTATAAAATTAAATGTGATTTTTAAAAATTTTTTAAATTGAAAGGATAGAAAAATAAAGTATTATTATAAAAAAATTAAGTGTTAGAAATTTTAAAAAGATTTTAAAGAGAGCAAAATTAAGAGATTATTATAAAAAAGTCAAGTTTAGAATGATATACAAAAATAAAAAGATAAATATGAAAAAGTATAAGAAGGAGATTGAAAAATAATTGGATTATTATAAAAAAATCAAGTACTTAAAAGATATAGAAAAATAAATGGACTAGTATAAAATTGTATTAGAAATAATTATAAAAAAAAACAAGTAGATATTAGAACTTTTTTATGAAAATATGACAAACTTAAAAAATATATTCGCATTCAAAAATAATTGAAAATTAATTTCAAGACAGATTTTTTAATTTTATTATAATTTTAGCTTTGTGAAATTAAATGAAATTTTCTTTTTATTATTATTTTTTTTTTTTCACTACCAAACCATTTTCACAACACAGAAAACCACGACAAAACTCATTCCTATTGCAATGAGATAAGTTTCCAACTGTCACTTAGAAACTAATTTCACACGACATTTGAAATTTTACCATATCAATATATAATTTTTTTTTGCATTTTCCCTCATCGAAGTCATGCTTCTGTTTTCAAACCTTCTTTTCGTTCTTCTTTCATTCATTATTCTTTCTATTTAGTCCTTATTTCCCCCTTCATCTTCCTTCCCCCTTCATCTTCCTTCCCCCTTCTTCTTCCTTCCCCTTCATCTTCCTTTCACCAGATCCCCCCTTTTTAACAAAAAGTCATTCATCCTTGTGCAAAGTCAAAGTTCATCCTTGTGCCATCGGCATACGGTAAATCACACATCCTGTCACGTTGCTGCATTTCCGGTGTCAGTCTTATTGATTACCGTTATTTGTTCCTTCTCTTTCCTTTACTCATTCATTCACTCCCTCGCTCTTTCTGAATCTCTCTCTCTCTCTCGAAGTTATTTTATTTGTTTTTTCCCTGCGATTTTCGTTCATTAGTTTGCGACCGCCTTTAATTGAAACTGTCAATTGTCAATGAACATACACACACATGAACACACACACAAACACACAAGGACACACACACACATGGACACTCACACACACACATATGGACACTGACAACACCTTGACATCTGCATAATTTATATGTCAGCGTAATTATAAAGTCATCTTGACATAATCACAAGTGACAATTACAACGATTGACGAACACGCTAACTTTGGGGGCAAAAATCGAGGAAATCGAAAGAGAATTCAATTTCGGAGAAGGTTCCGGCTCATTAGTTTTTCGAGAGAGGGCTTGTGTTGGCCTTTTTTCCAGCCAAGTGGCAATGCTAATGAACAACACATGCGACAGATGGCGAAAAGTCGAGAAAGGCATACAATTGGGATGGGAAAGGTGAGAGATCAATAAGCCAAATGAGGGCTCAATCAACGATAGAAGAATCATTGGAATATGGAAATTATTTATTATCTTTATTTATTGTATTTTACATGTAATATTTATTAAATTAAACTAATTCATTATCTCTTTTATTTATATTTTTATTTATTATATTTTACTAATTTATTGTTTATTGTAATATTAATAATAATATTGTATTCAAAAAGACAACAATTATTCGATGATGTAATATATTTATTTTTTAATTCAAATGATTTATTTAAAAAAAAAAAAAGTTTAAAAAAATTAATGAATATTTAATTTTATATAATTAATTTTTTATAAGAATATAATTTTATTTTTGGCTTCTATATTTATTTTCAAAAAAATTTTTATAATTTTCATTTTATGTTTAAAAAATAAGGTTTTTGAATTATAATCTTTAAGAACTACATAAAATTTATTATAAAAAAAATAATTTAAAATATTTGAATAAGAAAAATTATGAAACAAATTTTGCACATGCAATTTCTTTTATTTAGGATGTAAATATATTTAAATTCATGCAAAAGCAATGTTCGATTAATATCAATATTAAATATCTAAATTCAAAAAAATCCTCCTAAAAAAACATCTTACTAAAATCACACTCTTTATTTATTTCCAAGCAACAGCTGCAATCAATTGTGAGTTCTCTTCCCTTCACCATCTCTTTTTACTATTTGCGAAAAATTCTCCCCACCCCTTACCATCATATCTCACACGTGCACATCCCATGGAAATGCCCACAATTCCCTCAATGACTCATCAACATCACCCATCGATGGATCAAACAATAGTTTGCAAAAAGAAAAAAAAACGAAAAATCATTTTATGAAAGGGAAAAACTATGAATATGAATATTCATGAAATTTAAGGAATGCATAGTGATTGGACAACAACAATAGAGATGATAAAAAAAATATATCAACGACATTAAGGCAACAATAACAATATAACGCATATGTAGATATTTGATTGATTATTTTTAAATCCAAACCGATATTTGGGGTTTCACTTAAAAAAAGAGAGACACCATGACATGTCGAAATTTCCAACTATTACCCATCTCACTCTGGCAAACAATCTCCTACACTTTCCTTCTCTTTCATTCTTCTATCCCTTTGGCTCCCTTGTCCATAGATTTGAGCAAAAGGACATCAGGATTCGTTTGTCAATTGCGTTCGTCATGAAAAATGATGCCGACCGAAACGAAAAAAATTGTGAGAGGGGGAGAGAAAAAGTGGGAAGAGAACGATAGAAAAAGGGGGAAGAGAAGGAGAGAGAGGGAGATAGAGAAAAACAGAGAGGTGGAGAATGTAACAAAATCACTTTTCAACATATTCATACATCATAATCAATGCAATCAAAATGATTGTCAAAAAAAATACGAAAAAAAACAAAGAAAAACTAAAACGAAAGAAAGGGAATGAGAAAAATGAAATGAAAGGGAAAAAATATTGAAATAGGAAAATAAAAATAGAGGATGAGAAGGGGGAGAGAGTGAGAGTGAGGGAGACAGTGAGAGTGAGAGCGAGGGAGACAGCGACACCCTCATACAATGTTTTACCCCTTTTCGACTGTGTTCGCCGTGAAAAATGATGGATGACGACGATGACGTGACGTCGACGTCGACGGACCCCATCGTG
>JAFDUT010000480.1:0-20664 GCA_017309665.1 Coelopa frigida
AAAGGAGAGGTCGTAGGTATGGAAAAGTATATATATTCTTGATCAGCGTCACCTCCTGAATCGATTTAGCTATGTCCGTCTGTCTGTCTGTCTGTAGAAATAGATTTTGTGCAGAAACGGTAGGAGATACTGACTTGAAATTTAGGATTTAGTATTTCTATATTAATAAGCTTGTATGTAAAAATGGGCGTAATCGGTCAACGGACACGCCCACCTCCCATATAAATCAAAAGGTTTATATGGGATATCTGGTGAACTATGGTATATATCGAGATGAAATTTTGTGAGTGATCATGTTCCACTGATACGAGTTTAAAAGTATTTCTATATTAATAAGCTACTTGTATGTAAAAATGGGCGTAATCGGTCAACAGACACGCCCACCTCTCATATAAATCAAAAGGTTTATATGGGATATCTGGTGAACTATGGTATATATCGAGATGAAATTTTGTGAGTGATCATGTTCCACTGATACGAGTTTAAAAGGCAAAAATGGAAAACATCCCCATCGGACACGCCCACCTCCCATATAAAGCAAAAGGTTTATATGGGATATCTGGTGAGCTATGGTATATATCGAGATAAAATTTTGTGTGTAGTCATGTTCCACTGATACGAGTTTACAAGTCAAAAATGGATAACATCGCCCTCCCATATAACACAAATATTGAATATGGTATATATGATGAACTATGGTATATATAGAGATGAATTGTTGCGTCTGATCATGTACCACCGATACGAGTTTACATGCTAAAAATTGACAAGCTACAGCTCAGCTCAAAAGCTACAGCTCAATATTGGACTTGGTAAACCATATAGACAGTTATTAGATTAAATATTGCTACTAAGAGCTCCCAAGAATCAAAAGGAAAAGATCTCTTATAGAACACGAGCACCTTCCATACAAAATCGTAGATCTACAAGAAATCCAACTACTTTATGGATGTTATTGGCTGATGAAAGGTGTGAGTGAATGCAAGAAGAAAGATACCACATCCAAAAAACCTCAATGGACGCCCATAAAAAATTGATTATATCCTTTCAATATAAACGTAATGAGCAGGTGACGATTGAGAGAATACAATTTCCAATTGTACCTGCTGAAGGGATCACAATTACAAAAGTCAGGGAGCTACATATCTCTAAATGGCTTTCATCTTCCAAGTGGTCGCGCGGCACTATATGTTGCTTATAGTAGCGCAGCAAGTACTTCTGGACTTTATATTGTTGGAAATTTCAACCCTCCCAAGTCTTTTGTTGAATCAGATTTTGTCCCCATTGAAATGAACATCTAAAATCGGAAAAGCAACTAAAGGCACTTATGATTTTATGGCACACAAAAAATTATCGATTCAATTATTCTTCCATAAATTGCAGAGCTTTAATGCGCACTTCCAAGATATTAGCAATGGCACAATGCTGCAAACACCAGAACTACGTCGTTTTGTAGAAACATGGGCCCCTATAATATTCCTAACTTACTCTTATTCATAGATTAGACAATCGACACAAAAAAGGGTAAAATCGTGTTTGGAATACGAATATATCTTCAAATATATAATTTCTCTTTGAAAGAGACCACAGTTGTGAAAATCGCACGATGGAGTTAATAGCATTGAAGTGTAATGATGCATTTTCACTAATTATTGATAGAAATCCACTGTCATTGTTTCCACTGTAAAATGTGTGGGAAGTAGGGCAGGAGGCTTGGGGCTATAATTTTTGTTGTACGTTTCTCCATTCGCTTTTCAAGTGCTCAAACAAAATTTAGAAAATCTAAACATATAGCCTGTTCCAAACAGAAGAACATTTTCGCGCAGGTTTGAGAGTAAGAAAAAAATTTTGAGAATGTTCTTAATTTTGATTGGTCAAGAATTACAATAAAATTGAGAAAAAAATTAAATAAATTGAATGTATATTACTACGTTTTGTTGTTCATCGCAACTGCGCTTCAGAAATATTGAATTTTATTTTTCAAAATCAACCAATCAAAGTTTGAAAATAATTGAGGTGAGAAAAAAAATATCAGCCGGAGATACACTTCAAAATTTTTCTACTTCACTCGCTTCAAAATGATATAAGTTTTTGAATTTGTTAACAGAAAAAACATAAAGTTCTGCGACAAAAATCGTAGTAGGCGACAAATTTCCGAAATAGATTTGAAAATACTATTTGATGAGCAAAAAATTTTAAAGTTAGATACGCAATTTCTATGAAATAGACCATCACATGAAGAAATTGACTAGAATTATTTTTAAAAAATCGTAGTAGATATAAGTTCAAGTTCAAAAGTGAAGCAGATCTACTACGATCGTAGTATAGTCCGAACCCTTATTACGCTCCAAAAAAAATGTAAGCTGTGGAAAAAATTTCTCACTGCGCATCGAAAAATGAAGCTAGAAATTGTTCTTCTGTTTTGGAACAGGCTATAATTGCAATCACATGAGAAGCAATGGGTTCAATTCGGAGAAAGAGAATTTGGTTGGTTGGGAGAACTCCAAAAATCTAAAACGTATGTACAACATAAAACAATTTATTTGCAAAATCTAATGAATTTCAAAATTTTACCAAACATATCAGACCTACTACGATCGCAGTAGACCCGAACCCCTAAACGATGTTTCACGATAACCAACGAGCACTGTCAGCAAGCATGCGTTGATCATTATACCCTACACCCTGTGGGTAAGGGTATATTCATTTTGTCCTTCCGTTTGTAACGCATTAAAGGAGAGGTCGTAGGTATGGAAATATATATATTCTTGATCAGCGTCACCTCCTGAATCGATTTTGCTATGTCCGTCTGTCTGTCTGTCTGTAGAAATAGATTTTGTGCAGAAACGGTAGGAGATACTGACTTGAAATTTAGGATTTAGTATTTCTATATTAATAAGCTTGTAATGTAAAATGGGCGTAATCGGTCAACGGACACGCCCACCTCCCATATAAAGCAAAAGGTTTATATGGGATATCTGGTGAGCAATGGTATATATCGAGATGAAATTTTGTGAGTGATCATGTTCCTCTGATACGAGTTTAAAAGGCAAAAATGGAAAACATCCCCATCGGACACGCCCACCTCCCATATAAAGCAAAAGGTTTATATGGGATATCTGGTGAGCAATGGTATATATCGAGATGAAATTTTGTGAGTGATCATGTTCCACTGATACGAGTTTAAAAGGCAAAAATGGAAAACATCCCATCGGACACGCCCACCTCCCATATAAAGCAAAAGGTTTATATGGGATATCTGGTGAGCAATGGTATATATCGAGATGAAATTTTGTGAGTGATCATGTTCCTCTGATACGAGTTTAAAAGGCAAAAATGGAAAACATCCCCATCGGACACGCCCACCTCCCATATAAAGCAAAAGGATTATATGGGATATCTGGTGAGCAGTGGTATATATCGAGATAAAATTTTGTGTGTAGTAGAATTCAAAATTTTACCAAACATATCAGACCTACTACGATCGCAGTAGACCCGAACCCAGGTGAAGTGCCATCAAAAAATTTAAACACCAAGCAATACAACAACTGCTTCGTGCACATGTTCGTGCGAAGTGTCGGAAGATGCTCGAATGCAAAGATTGGAAACTCGAAATTTTGCATCAAAGTGGTCGTGAAATTGTCTGATGGGTGTGTGACATACCAACAATTCACGGCAGACAAAACAGAAACTCAACCCTAGTAGACCCTATATTCAACTCTAGTAGACCCTATATTCACCTCAAGTAGACCCTTGCCGACAACTGTCATTTTTGTTTTGACTCTTGTTCTTCTTCTACATATTCATAAGAAGCTTGAATTTGAAATATTAGTAATAAGGAAGTTTACTGCAATATATTCCTTGTTTTCCCTAAAGGACATTTTCGTATCAATTTAAATTTTAACTTTTGCTAAATATGGTCTTTTAGCCCCAAAAAATTAATTTAAAAGTTGGTATTTTTCGAGAAAGTTCATTTCAGTAAATAAAATAATTTACTTCAAAAAGCTGTGATTTTTTTCACCACGCATTGTTTTTGTGATGCCACTATAAGGAAATTGAATTTCTCTATCTCTGAATTCTCATTTGTTATGGGAATTTTTTATAAGAAAACATGTGAAAAAAACTAATGTATAGTTATGTTTTGTGAATTTAATACTCTTAAACTATTATATTTGCAGTTTTTATACATTTTTGAAATAATTCGTCTGTTGCTATTGAATTTGCAAATCAAAATATTAATTTTAATGATAGATTTTTGATATTAACAATATAATTGGAAATATATATAATTTTACGTTTATAGAATAAACCATCCAAAAATGAAAAAAAAAAATTCAATAACTGAATAAAATATCCCCATTCTTAATTACAAGATATGGTAGCCTTAAAAAATTTACATTATTTAGGTGTACTCATGGACACAATACGTGTGAACGAAATCTCATAAAAAAGAGCCGATGCTTGGACATCTGTCAAGAGTTTCCAATCTTTTAATCTTTGCTCGAGTGTTCGTATTTTGTCCGACTGCCTTACCCCTATTCAGTAGACATTCTCACGAACCAAATGGGAATTATAAACGATGTCTTAAAGAAACTAAGACGAAGCTTTTTTGAGAAGAAAATCGGTTTAGCCGTTCTGGAGTTTTAGCGTCCCTAACATAAATGGAAACTCATTTTTATATATATAGATTTTCTAAATTTCACCAATAAATAAAGATGTTATAACGCATCTAAATTTTAATACAAATCATATCCCATTTGGGTTGTTTAGCTCAGGGACGCAGGTTCAAATCTCCATCCAACTAATATTTTATTATTCTTTTTATTTTATTTTTTTTTAATTCCAAATATTTTCCACTATTTTGCTTTCGGTAACAAACTATAGCATGAAAAATCGAATTCTACAAAGTTGAAAACGTTGTAAGTTCTTTATTTGTGGGCGAAATTTAGAAAATGAGATGAGTTATACCTTTAAAACGATTTTGGCGGCTTTTAGTGCGTGACAGAGGCGTATACTTTTGGTGTCCTGAAATTATCTCAAGGTATGAGGGGTGGACTTTTACAGCTTTTATTTTGGTATGGAAGCGAAAACCACCCTAGTGTACATTTTATCCATATTTGAACTTTTGATCCATAATTTTCTGTGGTCCGCCATTTCCCATCAATAAACCACAACTAAAATGTTATTTTTTTTTTTTTTTGCAATTCGTAACAAAAATCGAATCGAATATAATTTTATACTAAAACCATTTTGAATGTTTTTAGGGCGCGGCATAACCTGTCATATGAGGGGCGGACAAATATGATTTTTTTTACCCACCCTTGCAATCGGCCACCAGCATGAGAATGTAAAACAAAATTCGATAGAATAGCACAGTTTGGAAACCGTGCTAGCTTTTGAAATTTGGTAGGTGTAGGGCAGTAGGGTAGGCGGTGAGCTGATCATTTTTTGGGGTTTTGAAAAATTTTTAATTCAAACAAATGCACGGTATTTCAGGAAGGTTCGGACCTTATGAAAAGTAGTTTACGTAGTAAATGGCAAAAGTTATACTGAAGAGCGAAACAACAAACATCATCTGTACTTTAAATTTTTTTTTTTTTTTTTTGTAAATATTCTTTTATTTGCAATCTATTTAAATAATAATAAGCAAATTTGATTACATAAATTTAACAGAGTTATTTTGAACTTCATTAAGTCCAAAAATACAATGAACATATTTAAATGAACATTAACAACAACTTAAATATAAAATAATAACAAACTTAAAATAGCTATATGTACATACTTATTATCTAAATGGTAAATCTAGTGTATGTATCTTTTAAGTCTTTTAATTTCATTAGTATCATCAAGAAGTCTTATAGCTAGAGTATTGGTGTGATTACTAAGTCTAGTAAGGTATCTTGCGCTGAAGTTATTTATTTCTTTTTAACAAAAGAGACATTGAGATTTTTATGGATTTGAATGTATGTGACAAACCAAGGTGCATTAGTAATTTGCCTTAATATTTTGGATTGAAAACGTTGTAAAATTTCAATATTTGAATTACTTGCTGTACCCCATTATTGAATTCCATATGTCCATACAGGTTTCAGTATGGTTTTATAGAGCAGTAATTTATTGTTAAGACTTAATTCAGATTTTGGATTAAGTAACCAGTACATTCTTTTGGATTTCAAATTAAGCTGGAGACGTTTAGCTTTAATATGATTTTTCACGTTAGCCTCCTATCGAGATGCAGTCCTAGATATTTAATGCTGTCACAATTAGGAATTTCAGAGTTATTTAAAAAACTGCAGGGCAGTTTCCTTTTTTTAAAGCGAAAGTTACATGAGCCGATTTTGAAGTATTTATTTTAATATTCCACGTTGTTAACCATAACTGAATTTTGTTGAGTGCAAGATTGAACTAGACTAGAAGCCACAGTTGCAGATTCATTTGAAGCAAGTACAGCAGTGTCATCAGCATATGTAGCTGTAGTACCAAATCTGTTATAGGCATGTCTGAAGTAAAGATCGTAAACAGAACCGGTCCTAAGACACTGCCTTGTGGCACACCTGCTCTTATTTGCTTAATATCAGATGTTTCATCATTGATTTTAACATAAAAACAACGATTTTTCTAAGTACGATTTTAATACTAAGTAAACTGGAGCAGGAAGGATTTTTTTAGCTTAAAATAATAGACCACTATGCCAGACTCGATCAAAAGCTTGCTGAACATCCAAAAACACACCAGAGCAATATTTTTTGGTTTCCAGAGGAATCAATAATGACATTTACGATACGATGGCATTGTTCAGGTGTGCCGTGATTACTTCGAATCCAAATTGATATTCAGGTATAATAGTGCTGTTTTCAAGAATAGGTAACATTCTTCTTAAAAATATTCTTTCAAATACTTTCGAGAATGTTACTAATAAACTTATCGGTCTATAGGACGCAGACAACGTTCTCTGGTTTGTTAGGCTTGAGAATCATAATTATTTCAGCACACTTCCACTGACTTGGAAATTGACAAGTCTTAATATAGTATTATATATAAGCGTTAGGCATCCAACTTATCAAATCCAGGAGTTTTGGTGTATTCAACATCTTTATTTCAGAACGAACTTCATTAGGGGAAATATGTTTCAATGGCAAATCCATTTGACAGGGAATGTCTAAAAAGTTCACAATATCGGTGGTAGTGTTATTTATATCAAATGGTTGAAAACTTTGTTCTAAGTGTTCAGCAAAGCCTTAACTTTAGACAAGCTTGATCTGCACCAAGTTCCGCTAGCGTCTTTTATTGGAACGTTACGTTTTCTAGGACGTTTTAAATATTTAGTAGCTCTCCAAAGTTTGTACTCATCGTTATTGCAACAGTTCCGATTTTTCAAATAATTTCCTAGAGAATCATTTTTAATTTCATGAAGTCTTCGTTTCAGTTGATTTGATGCAAAATTAAGGTTACTTTTATCTCTCGGATTTCTGCTTATTTCCAAATTCTTCTTAATCGTCTCTTATTTCTGATTAATTCTCTTATTTTCACTAGATATGATAACAGTGTTATTATTTTGAATAGGTTCATTGATTGGTGTTGATAAAAGGCTGCTTCATGAATTAAACTCGTGAAGTTTTCAACTGCATTGTCAAGTTCGCTACCACACTTTAACGCTATATTAAGATTAATGTTTTTATCTATCCAGTATTGAAAGGATTTAATATCAGTTTTTGAGGAAAAGAGTTTGTTGGAATTACAGTTTAAAGTGTTCAACGTCGTATTAAAATTCATGATGATGGCTGAATGGTCTGAACTTAATCATCATTATCTATGATATCTAGGAGGTGGTTCGCGATCCATGGTAAACAAAGAAGTCAAGCAAATCAGGTATTTTTCTAAGGGTCACTGGGCCAGTATGTGGGCCCTACCAGTCGATAATGTAGAGTAATGATTGTTTGATATGCATTTGAATAGTTCTTTCCCTTAGGATTAGCTAGTCTTGAACCCCACCAAGGATGTTTTGAGTTATAATCTCCACCAACTATAAATTTAGCACCAAGATTTTTAAAGAATGCTTCATATTGTGAACAGCTTATGTTATATCTTGGAGGGCAATAAATAGCAACAATTGAAATATCGAAATTGTTACACTTGATTTTAACTCCCGCAGCTTGAAGATAAGTTTTACAAACAGCGTCTATGACTTCAAATTTTAAAGTAGATTTTATTATTATAGCTGCACCAGCATGCGCTTTATCATCTGGGTGATTAGCAGAAATAACATCAAAGCCTCTGATTTTTAAATGAGATCGAGAGGTAAAATGAGATTCAGATATCAATAATATGTCAATAAATGTAAATGCAAGAACATTTCTATTTCTTGGGCATGACGGGAAAGCCCATTGGCATTCCATGCTGCGATTCTAAGATCTATTTGCATAATTTATTAATAAGTATTGACATCATATTCATTAATGAATTGGTTAATTCAATTTGCTTATTTAGTGCTACTTCAATCCTATTCATAATGTCATTATTATTTTGATTTTTTACCACTTGCGCAAAAGACATATTATTAAAGTTATTGTTGATATTTTCTTTATTACCACTAGTGTCTGCGTTAATGTATTCTTGCTGGACAGAAGAGAATTGTGTATTACGATGATTTTCCAATTTTTTGTTGTTTATCATATTAGACGATTTCTTTTGGAGAATCTCTTGGTAGACTTTACATCCCTTATAATTCGCAGTATGATTTTGTAGACAATGAACACACCGCGGTGGTGAATTAATATCTTCCTACATTCAGCTGTGGGGTGATCAAGTCCACATTTAACACATCTATATGGTTTACTACAATAGGATTAGTGTGACCAAATTGTTGACATCGATAGCATTGAATTAATTCATGGGTTTGAGTGGTGGCTCAATTTTAACTATGCAGTTATTAATATGTACAATATCATAAACTGCTTTATTATTTGCATTTGGAGTTAGATCGACAAAAAACATAGATAAGGGATTTTTCGTCACGCGGATTTTGATGTTGGTAAAATTTCTAGCTTCGTGACCATTTGACAGCAGATCATCTTTAATGTCATCAATTGGTGTTGAGTGATGTAAACCCTTAATAACTACTCTATATGTTCTCTCTTGTTTTAGTTGATAGGTGTGGAAAATTAGCTTGCTTGTATCAAAGTATTTAATAATTTTTCTATATGAATCAACTGTTTTTACCATTAACCTAACTTGATCATCCTTAAGTGATTTATAAGTAAATTCATTTTAGGTATAATAGTACAAATATTACTTATCATAGCACAAATATCTTTAACACTAGGAATAAATATAGGAGGAGGCTTAGGAGCTCCAGCTGCACTCATAACTTCTGTAGATGGTTCTTCTTCGTCTACTTCTAAAGCTGCAAACTTATTTGCAGACGTTGCATTACGGGATGTTGTTGGTTTATCGGCCACAAATGGTTTTTTATTCCTTATGGCTTTTGGTGAATTTTCCGCATGACGTTTATGCGATTGTTTGCTGGGAACACTTTGCCAGGTCAAGAGGCGTTCATCACCGTCGTCACTCACATCGTCATCCATTTTTAAGTGTTTTTGGATTTTTTATTATTTTTTTTTTTACAATTCTCACTAGAAAGTGTTTTTTTTTTAAGTTTTTTATAATTTTGGCTTTCTATATTGTTTTATTCACAATTAAGCACAATAAATTTTTAGAATTAACACGTGTTAAATTTTCTTTGACTTCGCACGTGCGTTGTCATCGACGTCAAATTTGACACTTGTACTTTAAATCAAAATACTTTTCGTACTGCTGAGTACGTTTTAGGTTTCTCTAAAACTTATTTGTACTTTTAATTGCAATTTTATGGATTTCATTAAAATTTCAAAAAAATTGGAATTGTATTTATGAGCCAAAAACAGAAACTGTTGTATACAGAACGATTTCAAAAAATCGAAGCAAATCAGAGTTTGAACGGAGTGACGTCGTAAATTTCAGAATTTTGTAAAAATCGTAGTAGGGTTGGCAAAGCATAGAAAAGCTATTTCAAAAACATTCTGCATACATTAAAAATCATTACAAATGACATTTTGCATTCTAATAAGAAAATTTTAATTTATGCACAAAATCAAAAACAATCCACGAAAATCGTAGAAGATTTCGAAATTTCACCAAAATTTAAAACGGTTTAGCCGTTCTCGAGTTTTAGCATCACTAACATGATATAGATATTATATAGATATCGAAAAAATAATTAAGATTTGATATCTGTAATATTTATAACAAATCAAAGTTTGAGTACGAATTAATTGAACAATTTGTATAATTCATTTTTATTTTTGCGATTTCAGTATATTTGTTTGATTATACCAAAAAAGATAAATGATTTAAATTAAAAAAAAACCCATATGTTGGGATTTAAACCTTTAACAACGTTTTAACATTTATCTTTTTTGGTTTCAGAAACATGAAACTAGCGAATTAGCAAGAAAAATCGAATGCTACTTTGTACTTAAATTTTCGCATTTCAACAATATTAAAAAAAAAAGTTTAGAAAAAAAAAAATCAAATTTGTTGGCGTAACAGCACTAAAACCTATCATTTTTTGTGGTCAACTATTTGCCAATGAAATCCAGAATTCGTTGGGATAACTGTGTGCTAGTTTTTAAAAAGTGTGGGTAGTAGGGTAGGAGGCTTGGGGCTATAATTTTTGTTGTACGTTTCTCCATTCGCTTTTCAAGTGCTCAACAAAATTTAGAAAATCTGAACATATAGCCTGTTCCAAAACAGAAGAACATTTTCGCGCAGGTTTGAGAGTAAGGAAAACATTTTGAGAATGTTCTTAATTTTGATTGGTCAAAATTACAATAAAATTGAGAAAAAAAAATTAAATAAATTGAATGTATATTACTACGTTTTGTTGTTCATCGCAACTGCGCTGCAGAAATATTGAATTTTATTATTCAAAATCAACCAATCAAAGTTTGAAAATAATTGAGGTGAGAAAATAAAATATCAGCCGGAGATACACTTCAAAATTTTTCTACTTCACTCGCTTCAAAATGATATAAGTTTTTGAATTTGTTAACAGAAAAAACATAAAGTTCTGCAAACAGTACAAAAATAGTAAAATATTACCGGACCTAGAGAAACAGCGGCAAAAATCGTAGTAGGCGACAAATTTCCGAAGTAGATTTGAAAATACTATTTGATGAGCAAAAAATTTTAAGTTAGAATACGCAATTTCTATGAAATAGACCATCACATGAAGAAATTGCACTAAGAATTATTTTTAAAAAATCGTAGTAGATTATAATTCAAGCGTAGTGGCGGAGTAGATTACAAACATTTTTTCAAAAGTGAACCCTTATACGCTCCAAAAAAATTTAAGCTGTGGAAAAAATTTCTCACTGCGCATCGAAAATGAAGCTAGAAATTGTTCTTCTGTTTGGAACAGGCTATAATTGCAATCACATGAGAAGCAATGGGTTCAATTCGGAGAAAAGAGAATTTGGTTGGTTGGGAGAACTCCAAAAATCTAAAACGTATAAGTACAACATAAAACAATTTATTTGCAAAATGAATTCCAGAAATTGGCAGTAGAATTCAAAATTTTCCCAAACATATCAGACCTACTACGATCGCAGTAGACCCGAACCCTGGTGAAGGGCCATCAAAAAATTTAAACACCAAGCAATACAACAACTGCTTCGTGCACATGTTCGTACGAAGTGTCGGAAGATGCTCGAGTGTTCGTATTTTGCCCGACGAACAAAATGGGAATTAACGATTTCACGACAACCGACTGTCAGCAGCATGCGTTGATCATTATACCCTACACCCTGTGGGTAAGGGTATATTCATTTTGTCCTTCCGTTTGTAACGCATTAAAGGAGAGGTCGTAGGTATGGAAAGTATATATATTTTTGATCAGCGTCACTTCCTGAATCGATTTAGCTATGTCCGTCTGTAGAAATAGATTTTGTGCAGAAATGGTAGGAGATACTGACTTGAAATTTAGGATTTAGTATTTCTAATTAATAAGCTACTTGTATGTAAAAATTGGCGTAATCGGTCAACGGACACGCCCACCTCCCATATAAATCAAAAGGTTTATATGGGATATCTGGTGAACTATGGTATATATCGAGATGAAATTTTGTGAGTGATCATGTTCCACTGATACGAGTTTAAAAGTATTTCTATATAATAAGCTACTTGTATGTAAAAATGGGCGTAATCGGTCACAGACACGCCCACCTCTCATATAATCAAAAGGTTATATGGGATATCTGTGTGAACTATGGTATATATCGAGATGAAATTTTGTGAGTGATCATGTTCCACTGATACGAGTTTAAAAGGCTAAAAATGGAAAACATCCCATCGGACACGCCCACCTCCCATATAAAGCAAAGGTTTATATGGGATATCTGGTGAGCTATGGTATATAGCGAGATAAAATTTTGTGTGTAGTCATGTTCCACTGATACGAGTTTACAAGTCAAAAATGGATATACATCGCCCTCCCATATAACACAAATATTTAATATGGTATATATGATGAACTATGGTATATATAGAGATGAATTGTTGCGTCTGATCATGTACCACCGATACGAGTTTACATGCTAAAAATTGACAAGCTACAGCTCAGCTCAAAAGCTACAGCTCAATATTGGACTTGGTAAACCATATAGACAGTTATTAGATTTAATATTGCTACTAGAGTTCCCAAGAATCAAAGGAAAAGATCTCTTATAGAACACGAGCACCTTACATACAAAATCGTAGATCTACAAGAAATCCAACTACTTTATGGATGTTATTGGCTGATGAAAGGTGTGAGTGAATGCAAGAAGAAAGATACCACATCCAAATAACCTCAATGGACGCCCATAAAAATTGATTATATCCTTTCAATATAAACGTAATGAGCAGGTGACGATTGAGAGAATACAATTTCCAATTGTACCTGCTGAAGGGATCACAATCTACAAAAGTCAGGGAGCTACATATCTCTAAATGGCTGTTCATCTTCCAAGTGGAATCAGTCGCGCGGCACTATATGTTGCTTATAGTAGCGCAGCAAGTACTTCTGGACTTGGAAATTTGTTGTTGGATGGGATTGTTGGAAATTTCAACCCTCCCAAGTCTTTTTTTGAATCAGATTTTGTCCCCATTGAAATGAACATCTAAAATCGGAAAAAGCAACTAAAGGCACTTATGATTTTATGGCACACAAAAAATTATCGATTCAATTATTCTTCCATAAATTGCAGAGCTTTAATGCGCACTTCCAAGATATTAGCAATGGCACAATGCTGCAAACACCAGAACTACGTCGTTTTGTAGAAACATGGGCCCCTATAATATTCCTAACTTACTCTTATTCATAGATTAGACAATCGACACAAAAAGGATAAAATCGTGTTTGGAATACGAATATATCTTCAAATATATAATTTCTCTTTGAAAGAGACCACAGTTGTGAAATCGCACGATGGAGTTAATAGCATTGAAGTGTAATGATGCATTTTCACTAATTATTGATAGAAATCCACTGTCATTGTTTCCACTGTAAAATGTGTGGGAAGTAGGGCAGGAGGCTTGGGGCTATAATTTTTTGTTGTACGTTTCTCCATTCGCTTTTCAAGTGCTCAAACAAATTTAGAAATCTAAACATATAGCCTGTTCCACAACAGAAGAACATTTTCGCGCAGGTTTGAGAGTAAGAAAAAAATTTTGAGAATGTTCTTAATTTTGATTGGTCAAAATTACAATAAAATTGAGAAAAAAAAATTAAATAAATTGAATGTATATTACTACGTTTTGTTGTTCATCGCAACTGCGCTTCAGAAATATTGAATTTTATTTTTCAAAATCAACCAATCAAAGTTTGAAAATAATTGAGGTGAGAAAATAAAATATCAGCCGGAGATACACTTCAAAATTTTTCTACTTCACTCGCTTCAAATGATATAAGTTTTTGAATTTGTAACAGAAAAAACATAAGTTCTGCAAACAGTACAAAAATAGTAAAATATTACCGGACCTAGAGAAACAGAAAACGTAGTAAAAAGCGACAAAAACCGTAGTAGGTGACAAATTTCCGAAGTAGATTTGAAAATACTATTGATGAGCAAAAAATTTTAAAGTTAGATTACGCAATTTCTATGAAATAGACCATCACATGAAGAAATTGCACTAAGAATTATTTTTAAAAAATCGTAGTAGATTATAATTCAAGCGTAGTGGCGGAGTAGATTACAAACATTTTTCAAAAGTGAAGCAGACCTACTACGATCGTAGTATAGTCCCACCCTTATTACGCTCCAAAAAAAATTTAAGCTGTGGAAAAAATTTCTCACTGCGCATCGAAAAATGAAGCTAGAAATTGTTCTTCTGTTTTGGAACAGGCTATAATTGCAATCACATGAGAAGCAATGGGTTCAATCGGAGAAAAGAGAATTTGGTTGGTTGGGAGAACTCCAAAAATCTAAAACGTATAAGTACAACTTAAAACAATTTATTTGCAAAATCTAATGAATTCCAGAAATTGGCAGTAGAATTCAAAATTTTACCAAACATATCAGACCTACTACGATCGCAGTAGACCCGAACCCTGGTGAAGGGCCATCAAAAAATTTAAACACCAAGCAATACAACAACTGCTTCGTGCACATGTTCGTACGAAGTGTCGGAAGATGCTCGAGTGTTCGTATTTTGCCCGACGAACAAAATGGGAATTCTAAACGATGTTTCACGACAACCAACGAGCACTGTCAGCAAGCATGCGTTGATCATTATACCCTACACCTGTGGGTAAGGGTATATTCATTTTGTCCTTCCGTTTGTAACGCATTAAAGGAGAGGTCGTAGGTATGGAAAAGTATATATATTCTTGATCAGCGTCACCTCCTGAATCGATTTAGCTATGTCCGTCTGTCTGTAGAAATAGATTTTGTGCAGAAAAACGGTAGGAGATACTGACTTGAAATTTAGGATTTAGTATTTCTATATTAATAAGCTTGTAATGTAAAAATGGGCGTAATCGGTCAACGGACACGCCCACCTCCCATATAAATCAAAAGGTTTATATGGGATATCTGGTGAACTATGGTATATCGAGATGAAATTTTGTGAGTGATCATGTTCCACTGATACGAGTTTAAAGTATTTTCTATATTAATAAGCTACTTGTATGTAAAAATGGGCGTAATCGGTCAACAGACACGCCCACCTCTCATATAAATCAAAAGGTTATATGGGATATCTGGTGAACTATGGTATATATCGAGATGAAATTTTGTGAGTGATCATGTTCCACTGATACGAGTTTAAAGGCAAAATGGAAACATCCCATCGGACACGCCCACCTCCCATATAAAGCAAAAGGTTTATATGGGATATCTGGTGAGCTATGGTATATATCGAGATAAAATTTTGTGTGTAGTCATGTTCCACTGATACGAGTTTACAAGTCAAAAATGGATAACATCGCCCCTCCCATATAACACAAATATTGAATATGGTATATATGATGAACTATGGTATATATAGAGATGAATTGTTGCGTCTGATCATGTACCACCGATACGAGTTTACATGCTAAAAATTGACAAGCTACAGCTCAGCTCAAAAGCTACAGCTCAATATTGGACTTGGTAAACCATATAGACAGTTATTAGATTAAATATTGCTACTAAGAGTTCCCAAGAATCAAAAGGAAAAGATCTCTTATAGAACACGAGCACCTTCCATACAAAATCGTAGATCTACAAGAAATCCAACTACTTTATGGATGTTATTGGCTGATGAAAGGTGTGAGTGAATGCAAGAAGAAAGATACCACATCCAAAAAAACCTCAATGGACGCCCATAAAAATTGATTATATCCTTTCAATATAAACGTAATGAGCAGGTGACGATTGAGAGAATACAATTTCCAATTGTACCTGCTGAAGGGATCACAATCTACAAAAGTCAGGGAGCTACATATCTCTAAATGGCTTTTCATCTTCCAATTGGTCGCGCGGCACTATATGTTGCTTATAGTAGCGCAGCAAGTACTTCTGGACTTTATATTGTTGGAAATTTCAACCCTCCCAAGTCTTTTGTTAAATCAGATTTTGTCCCCATTGAAATGAACATCTAAAATCGGAAAAGCAACTAAAGGCACATTATGATTTTATGGCACACAAAAAATTATCGATTCAATTATTCTTCCATAAATTGCAGAGCTTTAATGCGCACTTCCAAGATATTAGCAATGGCACAATGCTGCAAACACCAGAACTACGTCGTTTTGTAGAAACATGGGCCCCTATAATATTCCTAACTTACTCTTATTCATAGATTAGACAATCGACACAAAAAAGGGTAAAATCGTGTTTGGAATACGAATATATCTTCAAATATATAATTTCTCTTTGAAAGAGACCACAGTTGTGAAAATCGCACGATGGAGTTAATAGCATTGAAGTGTAATGATGCATTTTCACTAATTATTGATAGAAATCCACTGTCATTGTTTCCACTGTAAAATGTGTGGGAAGTAGGGCAGGAGGCTTGGGGCTATAATTTTGTTGTACGTTTCTCCATTCGCTTTTCAAGTGCTCAAACAAATTTAGAAAAACTAAACATATAGCCTGTTCCAAAACAGAAGAACATTTCGCGCAGGTTTGAGAGTAAGAAAAAAATTTTGAGAATGTTCTTAATTTTGATTGGTCAAAAATTACAATAAAATTGAGAAAAAAATTTTAAATAAATTGAATGTATATTACTACGTTTTGTTGTTCATCGCAACTGCGCTTCAGAAATATTGAATTTTATTTTTCAAAATCAACCAATCAAAGTTTTGAAAATAATTGAGGTGAGAAAATAAAATATCAGCCGGAGATACACTTCAAAATTTTCTACTTCACTCGCTTCAAAATGATATAAGTTTTTGAATTTGTTAACAGAAAAAACATAAAGTTCTGCAAACAGTACAAAAATAGTAAATATACCGGACCTAGAGAAACAGAAAACGTAGTAAAAAAGCGAACAAAAATCGTAGTAGGCGACAAATTTCCGAAAATAGATTGAAAATACTATTTGATGAGCAAAAAATTTTAACGTTAGAATACGCAATTTCTATGAAATAGACCATCACATGAAGAAAATTGCACTAAGAATTATTTTTAAAAAATCGTAGTAGATTATAATTCAAGTTCAAAAGTGAAGCAGATCTACTACGATCGTAGTATAGTCCCACCCTTATTACGCTCCAAAAAAAATGTAAGCTGTGGAAAAAATTTCTCACTGCGCATCGAAAAATGAAGCTAGAAATTGTTCTTCTGTTTTGGAACAGGCTATAATTGCAATCACATGAGAAGCAATGGGTTCAATTCGGAGAAAAGAGAATTTGGTTGGTTGGGAGAACTCCAAAAATCTAAAACGTATAAGTACAACATAAAACAATTTATTTGCAAAATCTAATGAATTTCAAAATTTTACCAAACATATCAGACCTACTACGATCGCAGTAGACCCGAACCCCTAAACGATGTTTCACGATAACCAACGAGCACTGTCAGCAAGCATGCGTTGATCATTATACCCTACACCCTGTGGGTAAGGGTATATTCATTTTGTCCTTCCGTTTGTAACGCATTAAAGGAGAGGTCGTAGGTATGGAAAAGTATATATATTCTTGATCAGCGTCACCTCCTGAATCGATTTTGCTATGTCCGTCTGTCTGTCTGTCTGTAGAAATAGATTTTGTGCAGAAACGGTAGGAGATACTGACTTGAAATTTAGGATTTAGTATTTCTATATTAATAAGCTTGTAATGTAAAAATGGGCGTAATCGGTCAACGGACACGCTCACCTCCCATATAAAGCAAAAGGTTTATATGGGATATCTGGTGAGCAATGGTATATATCGAGATGAAATTTTGTGAGTGATCATGTTCCACTGATACGAGTTTAAAAGGCAAAAATGGAAAACATCCCCATCGGACACGCCCACCTCCCATATAAAGCAAAAGGTTTATATGGGATATCTGGTGAGCAATGGTATATATCGAGATGAAATTTTGTGAGTGATCATGTTCCTCTGATACGAGTTTAAAAGGCAAAAATGGAAAACATCCCCATCGGACACGCCCACCTCCCATATAAAGCAAAAGGATTATATGGGATATCTGGTGAGCAGTGGTATATATCGAGATAAAATTTTGTGTGTAGTAGAATTCAAAATTTTACCAAACATATCAGACCTACTACGATCGCAGTAGACCCGAACCCAGGTGAAGTGCCATCAAAAAATTTAAACACCAAGCAATACAACAACTGCTTCGTGCACATGTTCGTGCGAAGTGTCGGAAGATGCTCGAATGCAAAGATTGGAAACTCGAAATTTTGCATCAAAGTGGTCGTGAAATTGTCTGATGGTGTGTGTGACATACCAACAATTCACGGCAGACAAAACAGAAACTCAACCCTAGTAGACCCTATATTCAACTCTAGTAGACCCTATATTCACCTCAAGTAGACCCCTTGCCGACAACTGTCATTTTTGTTTTGACTCTTGTTCTTCTTCTACATATTCATAAGAAGCTTGAATTTGAAATATTAGTAATAAGGAAGTTTACTGCAATATATTCCTTGTTTTCCCTAAAGGACATTTTCGTATCAATTTAAATTTTAACTTTTGCTAAATATGGTCTTTTAGCCCCAAAAATTAATTTAAAAGTTGGTATTTTTCGAGAAAGTTCATTTCAGTAAATAAAATAATTTACTTCAAAAAGCTGTGATTTTTTTCACCACGCATTTTTTTGTGATGCCACTATAAGGAAATTGAATTTCTCTATCTCTGAATTCTCATTTGTTATGGGAATTTTTTATAAGAAAACATGTGAAAAAAACTAAATGTATAGTTATGTTTTGTGAATTTAATACTCTTAAACTATTATATTTGCAGTTTTTATACATTTTTGAAATAATTCGTCTGTTGCTATTGAATTTGCAAATCAAAATATTAATTTTAATGATAGATTTTTGATATTAACAATATAATTGGAAATATATATAATTTTACGTTTATAGAACAAACCATCCAAAAATGAAAAAAAATTCAATAACTGAATAAAATACCCATTCTTAATTACAAGATATGGTAGCCTTAAAAAATTTACATTATTTAGGTGTACTCATGGACACAATACGTGTGAACGAAATCTCATAAAAAAGAGCCGATGCTTGGACATCTGTCAAGAGTTTCCAATCTTTTAATCTTTGCTCGAGTGTTCGTATTTTGTCCGACTGCCTTACCCCTATTCAGTAGACATTCTCACGAACCAAATGGGAATTATAAACGATGTCTTAAAGAAACTAAGACGAAGCTTTTTTGAGAAGAAAATCGGTTTAGCCGTTCTGGAGTTTTAGCGTCCCTAACATAAATGGAAACTCATTTTTATATATATAGATTTTCTAAATTTCACCAATAAATAAAGATGTTATAACGCATCTAAATTTTAATACAAATCATATCCCATTTGGGTTGTTTAGCTCAGGGACGCAGGTTCAAATCTCCATCCAACTAATATTTTATTATTCTTTTTATTTTATTTTTTTTTAATTCCAAATATTTTCCACTATTTTGCTTTCGGTAACAAACTATAGCATGAAAAATCGAATTCTACAAAGTTGAAAACGTTGTAAGTTCTTTATTTGTGGGCGAAATTTAGAAAATGAGATGAGTTATACCTTTAAAAACGATTTTGGCGGCTTTTGTGCGTGACAGAGGCGTATACTTTTGGTGTCCTGAAATTATCTCAAGGTATGAGGGGTGGACTTTTACAGCTTTTATTTTGGTATGGAAGCGAAAACCACCCTAGTGTACATTTTATCCATATTTGAACTTTTGATCCATAATTTTCTGTGGTCCGCCATTTCCCATCAATAAACCACAACTAAAATGTTTTTTTTTTTTTTTTTTTGCAATTCGTAACAAAAATCGAATCGAATATAATTTTATACTAAAACCATTTTGAATGTTTTTAGGGCGCGGCATAACCTGTCATATGAGGGGCGGACAAATATGATTTTTTTTACCCACCCTTGCAATCGGCCACCAGCATGAGAATGTAAAACAAAATTCGATAGAATAGCACAGTTTGGAAACCGTGCTAGCTTTTGAAATTTGGTAGTGTAGGGCAGTAGGGTAGGCGGTGAGCTGATCATTTTTTGGGGTTTTGAAAAATTTTTAATTCAAACAAATGCACGGTATTTCAGGAAGGTTCGGACCTTATGAAAAGTAGTTTACGTAGTAAATGGGCAAAAGTTATACTGAAGAGCGAAACAACAAACATCATCTGTACTTTAATTTTTTTTTTTTTTTTTTTGTAAATATTCTTTTATTTGCAATCTATTTAAATAATAATAAGCAAATTTGATTACATAAATTTAACAGAGTTATTTTGAACTTCATTAAGTCCAAAATACAATGAACATATTTAAATGAACATTAACAACAACTTAAAATAAAATAATAACAAACTTAAAATAGCTATATGTACATACTTATTATCTAATGGTAAATCTAGTGTATGTATCTTTTAAGTCTTTTAATTTCATTAGTATCATCAAGAAGTCTTATAGCTAGAGTATTGG
>JAFDUT010000481.1:0-20643 GCA_017309665.1 Coelopa frigida
CAGATGTTCTGGGCTCCGAGACTCCGGCCTATTTGCTCTGTGCAAACTCAGGCTCAGGCGACGCGCACCAGACTCCGAGCGCCTATAAAAGGCCCTCCTCGGGAAGGGGCCCGCACAGTGCAAGAATCCGCAAACTAGAAGCAGCGATGAAGGTCGTCGCCAGCGAGTTGTTCCTGCTCCTCGCGATGGTCGCGAGTCTCGGCGCTTCTGTGTCCGCAGGTTTCTTCTCCGACAGTAGGTTCGGCCCGTGGGTCTCGCGTGTGCAAGCTAATTCTGGCCTCCGTTGCAGAGTCCGAGCCCGAGCGCGACCCCGTCTGCAGCCTGCCCCTGCGCAAGGGCAGCGGCTGCGAGGAACTGCAGCGGTTCCACTACAACCGCAGGAAGGACCAGTGCGTGCCCTTCGTCTACAAAGGGTCCGGCGGCAACGGCAACAACTTCAACTCGATGGGCGAGTGCGTGGAGGCCTGCCACCCCGAGGGAAAGGAGCGGCGTTGCCCCGTGGCCAAGCTGGCGCACTACCTCGCCGAGTTCAACCACAAGCATAACAGGAGGCCCACCGAGCCGCCGCCGACGCCGCCGCCGCCAACGCCAGACCCCGTCTGTCGGCTGCCCAAGGCGGCAGGAAACGGCAGCGAGAGCCTCGCCCGCGTCTACTACGACTGCGCCACGGACTCGTGCGAGTGTCTGCGCTTCTCGGGGTGCGGCGGCAACGGCAACAACTTCATGACCATGGCCGAGTGCGAGCAGAGGTGCCACCCGAAGAACCCGAGCAGCGGCGGCGAGTGCAAGGACGAGAGTGAGTCGAAAGGGGGGCAGTGGGCGACTGGTCTAATGTTGCTTCTATCCTCCACACAGGGTGCTTGCTGCCAAAAGATTCCGGCAGTGGAAGTGAATACAATCCCAGCTACTACTACGACGCTGCGCAAAATAAGTGCATTCCTTGTGTTCCTGGGTACCGGGGCAATGGAACCGCTTCAGCTCAATCGCGGCATGCGAACAGCTCTGCAAGACGGATGCCGCACGATAATTCAACTTACTTGTTTCACCCTATGAGCCACTAAATAAAATAGTGTAGAACTAACCATCATAATAAAAAATAATCCTTCCAAGCGAAGTGTATTCAATGTAACTGTTTTTGTTTTGTAGAGTTCATCAAATAGATTAATTTCGAATTGAATTTATTTCCATCCCCCACTATAATACGTGAGACTGGCCATGTTTGCCCTATAGAGTTGGCCACGAGGAAACCGCAAATCTAATTATACCAAACATTCATATTAGCCACAATGTTTAAACTAATATGAAGGTTATACGCGAAGGAGGCGGGTTCTTTCGGTTGATTTATTTTATTGTTGGCACGAGTTTTGGATACTCAAATTTCTCCCCTATAAATGGAAAGTACTACAGGGTGTCTTAAGACTAATAGACGGAATGGGATATGGGAGTGTCCGTCAGATCGTGAGCATGTATAACAAATATCATTATTCTGCATAGCATGGTTCACTAAATAAGTATGGATCATATTAAGAGTGTCTCGCTTTCCACAAAGGTTTTGTTGGTTGTTGGACGTTTTGGGATTTTAACGTAATGGAGCGTTGACGTTATCCCGAGTGCACTGTACCCACATCTGACCCATGTAATGTATTATCATTGTCACTTCGGGACCTTCTAAATATGTACGGCCTACTATATATAAATGACTGTAGCACATAAGCAAGGTACATAAGACTTGTTTTGTTTTCGTTTTGAAAATTAAGGATTTTTTACCAAAATATGCGAAATAAATACTATGCAAATTGTGCAAGGTCACAGGTGTTTTGGGACGAAGACTCCAGCCTATTTGCTCAATGCAAATCTCAAAACGGCGCTGGAACGAAACCCAGACCTGCGGCGACTATAAAATACCTGCCGCTGGAGGGAGGTCCAGCAGTACCCGCCGTACCGCGAGACAAGAGAAAGATGAAGATCGCCACCAGAAAATTATTCCTAGTCTTCGTGTTAGTCGCGTGCGTCTGGGGTTCAGCGACAGGAACACGAGAGTGCGACAGGGGTAGGTTCGATCCTCAGGCCGTTTGGACGCAGGCTAAATCTGGAATCTATTACAGAGCCCGATTGTGATTGTGGTTCTGAACCTGAGCCTGAGCCTAGGCAAGATCCCGTGTGTCTTCTGCCCATGGAGAGGGGAAACGGATGTGGAGACCAGAAACGGGTGTACTACAATTGCAAGAAAGACAAGTGCGAGTACTTCCACTATACAGGGTGCGGCGGCAACGGCAACAACTTCGATTCCATGAGGGAGTGCAAACACGCCTGCCAACCCAAGGAGAAAAGTCACACCTGCATCATCAACCTGTTGACTAACTGGATCAAGAAGGCAAAACCTGGCAAGAGAGGACCTAAGTGCAAGATGTGTGCGAAGTGCATGCGGTGTATGAAGAAATGCGGATGCGAGGTCGACAGTGAGTTGAATCGCAAGAGACAGCGGATGAGTCTTCTGACATTGTTTCTGTTTTCCATACAGGGTGCTCTTTGCCAGTGGATGGTGGCAATGGACAGGAATGCCACCAAATGTTCTACTACGACCCCGAGCGAAATTCGTGCTCGCGATTCGTGTACACCGGCCGTGGAGGCAACGCCAACCGCTTCGACGATCTTCGGGAGTGCGAACAGGCTTGCCAGATGAATGAAAATCCGAGCACCTACAGACCACCAGAATAACACTATGAGACAATACAAATAAACAAACAAAATAAAAAACATATGACAAATCCGTACCGAAATTAATGTCTATTCAATAAAATTACACTTTTTTTTCATATCCTAATTTCACGCTCCTTGTTTTGTGTTTTCGTCATCGAATAGGAATTTTTACTCCAAATATACAGCGTATTTTGAATAATATTACAATTTATTTCATTCAAGGAAAAATTCATTAGGAAAAAGAAACGAAGTATCGACTAAATAGTTAAATTTTGGAGAAAATGTTGGATTTTGGTAAAAATGTTGAATTCATTGAAAATATAGAATTGGTGAATATATTGAATTTGGGTGACAATATTGAATTTTTGTAAAAATTTCGAATTTTTGTAAAAATATGGAATTTTTGTAAAAATATGGAATTATGGAAATTTTGAAATTTTTGTAAAATTTGGAAGTTTTGGTGAAAATTTTAAATTTTAATGGCACTTTTGTATAAATTTGGAATTTTTGTATAATTTTGAATTTTTGTAAAAATTTGAATTTTTGTAAAAATTTGATTTTGGTATAAATTTGAATTTTTTAAAAATTTAGAGTATAAATATTGGTTACAATATTGAATTTGGTTGACAATATTAAAATTTTGTAAAAATTTGAAAATTTTGTAATAATTTGGAATTTTTGTAAAATTTTTGGAATTATTGTAAAATTTGGAATATAAGTTAAAATGTTGAATTTTGGCGCAAATTTTAAATTTTGATATCATTTTTGTAAAAATATGGAATTTTTGTATAAAGTTGAATTTTTATAAAATTTAAATTTTTTAAAAATTTTGAAATTTTGTAAAAATTTAGAATATAAATATTGGTTACAATGTTGAATTTTGGTGACAATTTTAAATTTTGATAGAATTTTTGTACTAATTGGAATTTTTGTAAAAATTTTGAATTTTTGTAAAAATTTTGAGTTTTTGTAAAAATTTTGAATTTTTGTAAAAAATTTTAAAATGCATTGAAATATTGAATTTTTGTAAATATGTTAAATTTATTGAAAATGAGTTTCATGGTTCTTGGACACGGGGTTTGAGCTGTGGGTTGAACACTGAATACCTCTGGAAGGAATTTCGATCCATGACCACTCAAGGTATATGTATTGAGGCAGGGAAAGGTGGAGCTTTAGCGTTTTATATTTTTCTCTTGTAAATAAAGAGCATTCATAAAAGATAATATGTGATTGAGTAAATATTTAAAAAGTGAAGGTCACAGGTGTTCTTGGCTCGGAGACGCCATTTGCTCACTGCAAGTTCAGAGCTCGGGTCAGCGACGGAAGCCAGACCTCGGGCGACTATAAAAGATCTGGCTCGGGCAGGAGGGCGACAAAGTACGGCGCCGATCCGCCGAAACAAGTGAGAGATGCAGATCGCCGCCAGTAAATCGCTGCTCGCCCTCGTTTTGGTCGCCAGCCTCTGGAGCGCGGCGTCAGGATGCTTCTGGTTCCACAAAAGTAGGTTCGTACCGCAGCCAGGGCGAGGTTAATCTCTGGACCATTGCAGAGCTCTGCCAGGCCCAGCCCGATCCTGACCCTGTGCGCGCTGCCGTCTGCAGCCTGCCCAAGCGCAGGGGCAACGGGAACGACGACGCCATCCGGGTGTGCTTCAGCAGCAAGTTGGACACGTGCATCTACTTCCGCTACTCGGGCTGCGGCGGCAACGGCAACAACTTCATGACCATGGCCGAGTGCATCAACGCCTGCCACCCGAAGTACGAGGAGACGGACTGCAGTTGTAAGAGCAGGACAGCAGCGGGGGGTTGGGATCCAGTCCTCTAACCAAGTGTCTTTGCAGACTTCGCCGATAAGAAGAAGAAGACGCCCAAGCGACGTCCCAAGAAGAAACCAGCGACGAAGCCGTCTCGAGACCGCGTCTGCCGCCTGCCCATCCGGAGCGGAACCGGCGACCAGGACCTCGTGCGCGTCGCCTACAACCCCAGGTCGGACGCCTGCGAGTGCTTCAGCTTCTCGGGCTGCGGCGGCAACGACAACAACTTCAACACCATGGCCGAGTGCGAGCAGAGGTGCTGCCCGCGGAACCCCAGCAGGCGGGACAAGTGCCGGCCGAAGCGTGAGTTCGCACGGGGCGGGGAGGGGAGGGGAGGAGAGAGGGCGAGTTCATGTTGTGTCCTTTTCCTTGCAGTGTGCTCGCTGCCGGCCGATTCGGGCTCGTGCAAGGCCTTGAGGCGCAGCTTCTACTACGACGCCAGCTGCGATGCGTGCCTGGTCTTCAACTACGGCGGCTGCTGCGGCAACGAGAACCGCTTCGACACCAAGGAGGAGTGCGAGCGCGTCTGCAAGCCGTGTATTTAGGCCCAAATGTCCCCGTGGACCCAGAATAATAAAAGGGACATCATCCGCACTCAAGTTGTTGTTGAATTGTTTGAGAAGTGACGAAGAAGGAGAACTTTTCCGGCCGCCACCGCTCGGGGCAATTGCGGCTAATTGCCGGTTGAATCGCGGCGCCTTCTGAGGCCGGCGACAGAACCTCCCATTGCCTGTCGGCTCACTTGGCGGCGGCCACGCCCCTTCCCCGAAGCGGGGCATTCCGTCGATGCCCCGGACAATTAAAACCGACGGCTCCCGCATCGCATCGCATCGATCGCGGGTTCCCAGCGAGGCCCGAGGGCGAAGGATGTCTCGTTTCGCCTTTTCGCCAGTTGGAAGAAATGCGCCGAAGAGACGGAGTGAGGTTCCCTTGAAGTGATCCGATCCGATCCGATCCGACCCGACCCGAATCAATATCTCGGCCAGGCTGGCGCATTTGTCATCCATTCCACTTTGCATTCCGCGCGAATGTCGCCGCAATTAGGCCCGTGGGGAGCGGACGTCGTGTTTGATGTCACAAAAATTTTGATTGCCCTTCTCTGGTCCCCTCGCTGGAGCGCGGCTCAGGCGGACGGTGCCGATGACGGCATTAAATCGAAGTGAAGTCGTCGTTGTCGCCGCGTCTGAGATCGGTCGGCTGGGGGGAGGGCGCAAGGCTTTTAAAAGGAAATGTCTCGCTGCAGCAATTTCACTTGGGAGTCATGTTAATGCTCGCTCTCGGCCAGCCGCGATTGGCCCGAGCTGAGTCATGAAGTGAACCAATTTCGCGGGACGCCACTGTGAGGGGAGCGAAATGTGCATTGGCCACCACTGTCTGGCCATATTGATGTGATCGATGGAGTGTTTCGGCTGTTCCGACTGGTTTCGGTTTCGGTTTCAAGTATTTTCATTCTTCCATTTCTAGAGGTTTGAGCCATTGAAAACTCGGCATCCCATGAGAAACAGTGTTGAATTTTCCAAGCAGTTTTGAATTTTCCAAATAGTATTGAATTTTCAAATTGTCCACAAGAGAAAACACAATCGTCGACTGCAGACACCAATCGCGATCGGTCGGCCTTTGAAATCAGAGCCAAACTCAAGGCGCCTGACGAAACATGAGCTGGCTGTGGTGCTCGAGGTTGTGCTGAGTTAGTTGAGCATTTGCTTCGTAGTTGTCGCATGTTGTGATTTGCCCAAAATGGATCTCAATAAACTCCGCTCCTTGTTTGGAATACTCGATATTTTCTCATGACATCAATCGATTTCAGGCTACGGACCTGCTCAAGTTTTCAGAGGTGAACTCGCTGGAGCTGTTGCTTTGGAGCAAATATTTGAACACATTTTTCGGAACAATATCGAGCAATAAATCGACCAAACACCAACAATAGCGTTCACAAAAAGTCGAACCCCAAAGAGAGAACAATAATGTTGAATAGAAATTGCAAACGAGGCAACAACAAAAGTCTGTTCGGCCGTCCAAACTCGAAAACTTGTAAAAATGTGGAAAAAATCAATTTGAGCCAACATCTACATACTTCCAAAAGAGGCCCACACGCAGAAGAAGAAGAAGAAGGCGCAGAGGGCGGGGGACAAAACAAGCTTCGTTTTGTAAGCTCCACAGACGAATATGATTTATGATGGTTTTTCGCCCCAACAATGCGATCTTTCGATGTTTCAACTAAGGAAGCCACGAAAAATAAAATATTTCAACTCCGAACAAAACAAATACCAGAGGAAAAAGTGGAAGCTCCAGGAGAGGTTTTACTTTCGAAGTTCGCTTTTGTTGCCATTTTGTAATAGTGATTGGAGTAAGCTTGCGAATGACCAAAATTTCTAATAACTGATTTCCAAGCAAGCTCGCAAATTGTTCTCTAGGTAATAGATTTGCAAGTTCATTTGTGGAACTATTGCGAAAAATACAATGAGTAAGAGTTCTACAATAAGGCTTTCAAAAGGTTTACTTTAGTAAATCTTTTCCAATTGTCGTACTGGACAATTGGAAAAAGCTTATAGCAAGGAATATTTTTCCAAGGGATCGTTTTCGCTTCTTCGATAATTACATGTAAGCCTTTCACAGCTGTTGTCGCAAGCGTTTTCCAAACTTAATGCTAACGTTAGTAAGCTTGTAAAAATATTTGTCCAAGCTTGTATGGTTCGTTGGGAGAGTTTTTTTGTTGCCGTCGTCATCCAAGTCCTTTACTTTTTCATCTCGTTGTTGTTGTTGTTGTTGCTTGTGTCATTGTTGTTGTTGTTCTAGTGCAGGCTGCAAATTTTCTGCTCCTAAGCTCCATTTCTCATGTGGGCTTCAAATGTAACAACAACACTAACAATTTCCATGGCAAAAGTATCGCAAGTTGGCCGAAAGTCAATTCGAGCCGAGGTCGAATCGGCTGAGGCAGTTGAGCTGTTGTTGTTGTTGTTGTGGAAAATTGTTAACATATGGGATTTTCCTTGCTTCCGCAAACACGACGAATGATTGTTGCTGTTGTTGTTGTACAGTTGTTACACAATTTGCTTTTTGCGAATTGCCGCTGTTGTTATTTGTTGTTGTTGCTGTTGTCATTTCGTGCCTTTTGATTTTTTTGTGAATTCGTTCGGATTTCTATTGTTTCGATTATTTGCGACTCGCGACACGACTTCTTGGCGAAATATTTCCACTTTCACTGAGCTTCGTTTCCCGGCAACGGCGACACAAGCCACGAATTCACTTTGGGGCGTGGGGGGGGGTCGAAATCCAAGGAAACTTCGATTTGGTTTCTTCTGTCCTTTGGTTTGAATGGAAATCGATCTATGACTCGTCCTGATTCGACCCTGAAGGACTTCTCAGTGCGATGGATTGATGTCAAACGATAGACAGACAAATAAGAACCCACGATAGACAGCAGAAGCAGATAACGACGTGTGCGACCCACGACTTGCATGAAAAATTAATGCATATTTGAATGAATGCTTTATTTAGCTTTGAAATCCATGTAAAATATTACAAAAATCATATTAATGGAAAAGGAAATTCCCATTAAAATGAGATTGTGTATGGTTGTTGTTGTTGTTGTTGTTGGCCAGCAGCCAAATGGAAAATCAACAATAACAACACAATTGTGAAAAATCACGCTGGCGCCCACCTTCAGCCGATGGAATGCAATCGGCGGCGTCAGCGTGGAAACTACAACAAAAACAACAATAGCAGCATTTATAATAACATAACCGAAACAAATAATAACAGCAACAACAATAATAACAACAACAATAATAACAACAACTGAAAAAAGAATAACAACAACAACAATAGCTACAACTTAGCGAAAAGTCAAAAGTCATCAGTTAAGGCAAAAGCGTTTAAAAGCCAAAATGAGTGGTTGCTTATTGTTGTTGCTGGTGTTGTTGCTGGTGTTGTTGACTGATGAATGGTTAAATTGCGCCCGCACCGTTGACATGACACGTGAAGAACAACAACAACAACAACAAAAGTAACAACAAGTACAACAATTGAGCTTATGCAAACTCAAGTTGCGCGAATCAAGAAATATCAACAGAATCTTAGAACGGCGCCACAATCGTTCGCTACCGTTCGGCGTGAGTGTGTTCGTGGGTGTTGTTGGTATCTGTGTGTGTTTGTGTGTCTGTGTGTGTTTGTGTTGGTGTGCGGTTGGGGTTCGCCGCCATCGCTTTCAGCCGCTGTCAACCGCACTTAGCGCCCTCTGCCGGCCGATGCGTCGAGTCGATGGGTTCGCGTGCAATCCACCAACAACAAAACCACGGCCCGAACCGGGTGCAGCCGAGGGCTCGACTCGAGTCGAGTCGGCGTCTTGAGACGTCGGGGCGGTCGTTAAAGTTCCGCCGCGAAAATTCTATTTCACGTCAGAAGTTTGACAGTTGCCCCCGTTGTTGTTGTTGTTGTCAGTTGTTATTGTTGTCAGTTGTTGCTATTGTTGTGCTCGGTTGTTGTTCCACCAGTCGTCGCTCGTCGTTGTGGGCTGTCTGTCTGTCGCTCGCGGTTTGTGCTTCGAACGCAATTATGAAATAATCCCATTGCCTTTGTTGACATTTTCAAATTACCGCACGTCGTTGTTGTTGTCGATTTCGATTTGCTTCCCTCAGATATCGCAGAAAGCGAAAGTCGCAGGCGAGCACGAGCATTGATTTAACAGATCTCGGAGTTGACAATGAAATCTAAGCACCAAATAAATCTAAATTGAAATAAAAAACACTTCTCACCTTCTCTTTACATAGTTCGGCCCGAGGTTCCAATGCGGCTAATCCAAATATATCCGGGTGTGTTCTTGGTTCGCTGTTTTATCGCTTTGTGGATCGAACTTTTCTCGTGCTCGATCTCGATTGAATTTCTCTTTCCACGCTCTGATCACTTGAATACGAATTTTAATATTCCTCACTGCACGAATTATCGATGATCCTTTTCTCCACCGCGTTGTTGCAATCTTTGATTGATCTCATTCGACGGATCTGCACTTTTAATTATCACGATTTCACCATTCCTGTGCTGGGTTCCCTGCAAGATTTTCTCATGAGTATTCCGTCCGTTAGGCGCGCGCGTGTGTTGGTGAGCTGCGGCTTCTTCTGCCCCAGTCGCGCCTGCGCCGAGGACGGGAGAGGGGCCGACGAAAACTCAATTAATTTCCACCGATTCGCGCCATCGATTTCCGCACTTTCAGCACTCGAGCGGCCGACCGTTGGTTCTCCGTCTATTGTTTTCCACTCCTCTGGTTTCTCCGGCCGCCTCGTCCCGGGCCGCCCGATGACCCAGGCGAGGCAGACGGACAAAACACACAGAGAGAGAGAGAGAGAGAGAGAACGGGAGAATGCAACAGGTTTCCACGACGTCGACTGCGACTGAGCGCATGCGCGGCGCATTCCGCAGCCGCAGCCTTCGCTCTCGACCACTTCGTCTTTCTCCACGAGATCCGCTCTCTCTCTCTTCATTTTCGCTCCCTCTCCATTTCCCGCCCTCCCCTTGGCCCGCCCCTTTCCCCTCGCTGGGAACTTTCTCATGCGACGGATGCGGCGACTTCCTCGCGATTTCCACAACAACAACAACAACAACAACAACAACACCGTTCGTTCGCTGCAGTTGGCAACTCTGCACCAGGTCAGGAAAATGAAAATAAAAACAAATCGTGCACAATTTCGACTTTTTGTTCTTCTCCTCGTCTCCTGCTGCTGTTGTTGTTGTTGTTCTGATTCTGGTTTATTATTGTTCTTATTGTTGCTGTTGTTGTTGTTGTTGTTGTTGTTGTTGTTGTTGCAACGTTTAGTTGTTGTCGCAAAGTTTTCCTTAAAGTGCAACAATAAGTGCTTCTTCTTCTTCTTCATTTGCTGCTGCTGCTGCTTTGCGGCCATCGTTTGTTGCTGCTTTTGTTGTTGGCCCATAAACTGAGTGCGCTGCGGCTGCCTGCTTAAGCTGACAGCTATGTCAGCACAATAATATTAACAACAACAACACCAACAACAACAACATAGCAGCAAAAACAACAAAGCAACAACAAAAACCACAACAACAATAACACTAACATCATGAACAACAATAATAACAACGACATCAGCATCGACTGCAGCAGCAACAACATTCTTTCGCTCTGCTCGCTGTTGAAGCGTGTTCGCTGCGTTTGTATTGGTGTCGCTGACTCGCGTGTTGTTGTTGTTGTCGCTAACTCTGATGTTGTTGTTGTCGCTGCAGAAAAATGTCGCCGTCGTCGCCGTCGCTGCCGTCGCTGCGTCACTCGTGGAATGGCTCGCCGTTCAAAACGCGGCGACAAGTTTTCTGCCCGTTTGAGGCGAAAACGCAGTGTGTCCGAGTGGGTTTTGTTATTGTTATTGTTGTTGTAGTTGTTGTGGCTGCTGCTGCTGCTGCTGTTGAATAGAATTGAAAAGTTGCTGCGACGACCAGTTGACAGTCGAAACACGAGAAAATCCCGCAGAACAAACTCGACGCGAGGTTGAGTTTTTCGTTCGACCGCAGGAGGGCCCGAGTTCGAAGTCTTTCAAATGATTGTGTCTTTGAAATATTGTGTCTGCCACAAGAAATCGCATTCAAGCGAAATCCGTTTGTCATTTCAATAAAAGGCGGATCGAAAACGAAAGATTTTGGCAGCGAACTCCCTTCGAAATTGAGTAGGAAAAATCTACTGATGGACTCGAAGTTATGATGGACCATATTCTTCAATTGGAATCGTTGAACAATTTCAAACAATTTGGCGAATTTTGGCAATTGGTTTTCATTTTTTTTTCCAAGGATATTCCTCTTATCCTTGGATGTCCTCCTGCTCTCGTTGCTGCGCTCAAACTTTCGCCCATGCCATCGCAGTTAATTGTCTGCTCGCGCTTTCGATTCCCGATGCATCGGGCCTTTCACACTTCTATTTCGAACAACAACAACAACAATAATGTGTTCACAACGATTCCTTTCGCTCATAATTTGCATATTTGAAGACAGAAGACTTTGTTGTTGTGATGACTGTCGACTGCATGATGTTGTTGTTGTGATGACTTTCGACTGCATGATGTTGTTGGTGCTGGTATTGTTGTTGGTGTTGGTATTGTTGTTGCAGACGACGACGGTGACGACCGCGGAGTTTCCAAGGTGTGATTTTAATGTGACAACTTTTATGCATCCTCACGGCTGCTCCTCGCGATCCCTGCCGTCGCTCGGATTGGTCTCGTGCACGCCCTCCGCCCAGCTGCAACTTTGACAACTATTTCCTCGACGTCTCCCCACTGGATCCCCGTCCCCGCGACTTTCCCCAGCCTGCCCCGCATCCTCCTCCGAATTTTACTACACATTTCGACTCCCGGCCAAACTTGTTCGCACCACGGAGGCGGAGGAATCGGACAAAACTCTTCAAAAGAGCTCAGCTTTGGAAAATTCCACAAAACGCGATCGATTTTACGGGCGAAAATATTCGCCACCCGTCCCTCGGCCTGGCCCCGGAGCCCCACAATCAGCTCTTTCCTCTCTCTCTTTCTCTGTCTCTCCGACCGCTTCGCACTTGGCGACTCGGCGCAGAGAGAACGAGATCGGACCCGAGACTGAGAGAGAGACAGAGAGCAGGAGGGAGGGAGAGGACCGATATTTCTCCTCGACGGCGACGGCGTAGCGAATGCAGTAGCTGCAGGCTTCTTCTTCTTCTTCCTAGTCCCAGTCCTCGACGCAGGACGATTTAAAACAATTTCTTTTCTTTCATTTAACAGAGAAATGCGTTTTCGTAATTCCACAACTTCACTTTACATGTGATCATATTTTGGTATCTGTCGCCTTTGTGGCCGATGTTGTTGTTGTGTGATTCTTGTGCTTGTGTAACTCACTTCACTTCACTCCGATCGCGTCGCGTTCGAGCGCAGGTTCGGCACACGTCTTCAGCTCACGGCGGCAGGTAAGTCGAAACTGTTTCGGGCCGCCTCGGCCCAGCCTCTGCAGCCACACCACGACGGTCGACGTCGGTGTGTGAGTGTGTGTGTGTGTGCGTGGTGGACCGACTACTGCGTGGTGAGAAACTCCGCGAAGTTGCGGCGTTGCCAGCTGCAAGCGATCGAGCGAAAGTCGAGACGTGAAAACGAAAGACTGAGGCGACGAACTCGATCTTGAACGTTGGGTCGAGCTGAGGAGTAATTGTAAATCGATTTATCTAAATATATTTCCAAATTCCAAATATTATTCTCCCACTCTCTCTACCTTTGTGGGAAGGAGAGAGTTTGGGGTGAGCGAGAGGCACCGATCGTGGTGGGTTGAGTTCTGCATTCGGACCGCTCTTCCTTTCGCTGCCATTACGAAACCCACCAGCACCACCACGACGTGTCTGCGGGTCACCACACACACACACACACACACACACACACACACACACACGTACACCGTAGTCGTCGACAACAACAACACACCACCACAGTCTACCTGCTGCACACACTCACTCACGCTCGCTCACACGGATATCGATGTGCTATTGATCGCTCGCTGCTGCTGCTGCGGCCGCTCGATGCGATTCGCGCCGACCGACACGACCCGAACAGCGAACCACTTGACTCACTCTCTCTCGCTCGCGCTCCCCCCTCCGCCGCTCCCTTCGGCGCTCTTCGCCGATGGTCGCGTTGTTTGCGATGGAATTTCTTTTCAAAACGAGCCGTGTTGTTGCTGTATTATTACAGCATTACGCGGCGATCGAAGGCAGCGCCGCAGCGAGATAAAGAGAGCGCGTGAGGCACGGGGCAGGGGCCGGAGGGACGCGGGCGGGGGGCGGCGCAAACGGGTTCGTCGTTCCCATTTGAATGGAACTCGACGCCACGGCTCGAACCGGGCTGAAACTTAAGAATGGTTATGGTCGCAGTCGTCAGTCGTCGTCGTCGACGTTGTCCGGCCGTTCGTTCGTTCGTCTGTCCATCTCTCTGTCTGTCTGTCCGTCTTGCTGTCCGTTCGGCCCCCGAAGCTCGCGCTGGTCGGAGCCGATGGAATGTTGCTTCGATGCGGAGAATGTCAAATGCAGCAGCAGCGGCAGCAGCGACCACTGCAGCAACAATAACAAAACAATAACGAGAGCAACCTCGGCAGCGACGGCGGCAGAAAATTGCTGAGAGAGCCCTGAGGGCCTTTCACGAGTAGCGCTGGACGCTGGACGCCACACGATCGCCGATCGAGCCCACGAAGACGACGGCGACGACGACTCACATTTTTATGACAGACTCGTGCTCGAGCTGGCGTCCGTCCGATGGGCAGGGAGGGACGGGAGCGGGCGGGAGCGGGCGGGCGACCGGTGGGAACGCGATCGAGGCTCCCAGGGACGGATGTGGTGGGTGCGTGGACGACGGCGGGGCCGGGGAGCTGAAATGTAATGCGGACGAAGGGCGACAGCGAAGCCACGAGGAGAAGAAGAAAGTGACCGGTGGATTGGGGAGTGGGAAGGCTGACGAAGGAGGAGGCCAAGGAGAGAAACCGGAGAACGAGCGCTCGGGAAGGATGCGGCCGAAACCGCAGAGGAGACCTTTGAAGAGTTCTCGATGGAGCCCCGGAACTCATCGGGACGACGATTGCATTTTGCTCCTCGTTTAATAATTCGACAGCGAATCCATTTCGGGGTTGCGAACTCAACTCAATTGCCCACCCCTGCCCGCTCCGCCACCCCGGCAGCCCGTTCGTTGGCTCTTCCGAGCACCCCAACTTCCGTCGTGGTTCCGCGGGCTGTCAATGGTAACGAAATGCAAGCGTTTCGCTCCCCGACCCCAGGCGAACAACTTTCCCAACAACTCCTCCCCCGGTGGCCTCAATTCGGAGCCAATGAGGGTTTTTATGGCGTTCGTTCTTGGCAATTGTTGCGATGGCTGTTGTTTCGTTTCGGTCGCTCGGAACGCGATTGCTTCCGGCTCTGTGTCTGTTGCACGCTTATCTCACGCACTAAAAATAGACCACGGGACTGGAGCGGCTTTCGATATTGAAGCGCTCCGTCACGTCACGTTCCGTTCCGTCTCGCCCCCCCGCCCGGAAGCTCGGCCGCGATGACAAAAGTCGGAGGACAATCAGGCGCCTATCGATCAAACAGAGCCATCGAGCCGAATTCTGGCGAACGGTGCAGAGTCGGCGGCCGAAGGGGGGTCCCTCAGACGCCCCCCTGGAGCCCCCTCGCCGCCTCTGTGGCAGACCCAGACAGACCGTGGAAATTTATTGCCTCGATGGAAATTGCGCCGAGGAATTCCCACGGCGGCGGCACACGGCATGGTACGGAAGACATTAAGAGCAACTTCGTCCGCTCCATCACGGCCCGGCCCGGCCCCGCAGCGCGAGTCTATAAAAGCCTCCTGGCCGATCCTGGCGGCTCAGTTCGAGCGCCGCGCCCTTTCACGCCAGACCAGTCGCGTCCGCCGCGTCCCGAGCCGCGTTCGACGCCCCCGAGTGAAAACAATTAGCGAGCGAAAGGACCTCGGCTCGCATGTGCGGCCGAGATAAGGCGATCGCCGCCGGAGTTGCAAAGTTTTCGAGGCGACGAAGTTTGCGCTGAGCCCGGATCCGCCCTCGAGAACGAAACCCAACCCGTTTCGTCCCCACCGTCCCGCGGCCGAAGTGCGCGATTTCGAGTGGCCTGGCGCGTGAACGATGAGAACTGATCAGCGCCGCTCGTGTCTTCTGAGTACCCTGAGCACAGAGCGTTCGCAGCCGAAGGACCGACGCGTCCTCCGGGAGTCGCCCGGGCCTCGTCTGACCGCGGAGAACCTGCGGCGCAGCCACGTCGGAGTCCCGGACACGGACAGGGAGAGTGTGTGCAGTGCGAGTGCGGGCGGCCGCGGCAAGCGGACCAGGTCGAGGCAAGGATCATCCCAATTCTACTTATTAGGAGGTCTGGAGGGGGCGCGAGTCCGCTCGGCCAATGGCCGGCAGACGCCTCGCTTGGGCCGGGAACCGCAGGGTGGGTTGGCCAGGCTCGAGGCTCGCACTCGCTGTGCAGCGGAGCGCGTCCGGCCTCGCGCCCCCTCCGATCGGTGTCTACCTGGCAGGGTTGCCAGGGCGACCGAGCGAGCACAACAACAGCGGAAACATTTCCCCAGTTGTGCGAGGAGTTCCTTCGACTTTTCCTCCAGTTGTCCGAAGAGTTTCTCCGCGTGAAGTCGCCGCGATTCGGTTTCATTTCCTCGTTGTCCTCGTGTCTAGCCATGCGCTGGACATGTAGATATCCGTCCGTCTCAGTGTGTGTGTCTCTTGCAGAACCGTCTCCATGAAGTCCGCGCGCCAGGGCGCCACCAAGAAGAGCAAGACCATGGACTACACCAACTACGCCTACAACGAGGCCGTGGGCCGCCTCAAGCTGATGCTGGCCGACTCGTACGCGGCGCCCAAGGGCAGCAGCGCCTTCCTGCAGCGCGGCTACAACGACAACGAGTCCGCCGACAACTTCTCGGACAACATGTCGGTGAGTGTCCGCCCCAGAAGTCGCTCCTCCCCGCCTCACCTCGCCCTTCTTCCGCAGGTCATCGAGCGGCCCGTGTTCGCCGACATCTCCAAGTACTTGTCGCCCGGCTACAAGGGCGGGCCGCTCCGTCCGCCAGAAGCCGCCCTTCGCCTCCTCCAAGGAGAACCTCGCCGCCGCCGCCTCCGTCGCCCCCGGGCGCCCCTCGACTACATGGTGCCCTCGAGGCCCGCGCTGCCCGCCGACAGCGTCCAGGCGCCCGTCGAGATCTTCAGCTTCATCGAGAGGCAGGAGGACTACATCGAGCAGCTCGAGAAGGAGTCCAAGTTCTGCCGCAACGAGCTCTCGCAGCTGCTCGGCAAGGTCAAGGAGGTGATCAGCGAGAACGAGCAGCTCACGGAGCACGCGCGCTCCGAGCTCGCCGGCCCGCAGGCGGCCACGAGTCCCTCCTCGGACAGCGACGAGTGCGCCGCGAAGAAGCCCGCCACGCCCCGGGCAGGAGGCCGGCGGAAGGACCCGTTGGCCAACGCGCCCAGCATCGTATTCGAGGCGCGCATCAGCGAGCTGGAGGCCGAGCTGGTGCAGGCCCAGATCGACCTGCGGCGCCTGCGAGCCGAGAACGAGGAGCTCCAGCGCAAGGCGGGGCCGCCGCGGACCCGGTGGCGCTTGTTGCGGGGGGCGCCGTCGACTGCGAGGCGCACCGCCAGCAGATCGAGCGCCTGCAGAGGGACAAGGCGGGCGCTGGAGGAGGGCGTGCGCCAGCTGCAGCGGGCCCTGGACGAGGCCAAGGCGTTCGGCGGCGGCGCCTCGAAGCGCTACCTGCACGAGCTGGTGCAGGTGGAGCGCTCGCAGGCGGAGCTGGAGGTGCGGCACCTGCGCGAGGAGCTCGACCGGCAGCACGAGCGCGTGCGCGAGCTGCAGCACGAGATGGCGCGCCGCGTGGCCGACGAGCGCGCGAACGCCGAGCGGCGCTACAACAACCAGGTGGACCAGCTGGGCGGCGACCTGAGCAGCCAGTGGGAGCAGGTGGCCAAGCTGCAGCTCGACCTGGAGCGCCAGAAGCGGCACGAGGCCGACCTGAAGCGCGACCTGGCGCAGCGCGGCGCCCAGCTGGAGGAGCTCAAGGCCGAGCTGAAGGCGAACCGCAGCGCCTTCCTGGCGGACATGGCCCAGGCGAGCGCCGAGAAGCAGTCGCTGGAGCAGGAGGTCACCGCGCTGCGGCTGCAGCTGGACCGGTCGGCGCGCGAGGCCCGCACGGAGGCGGCGCGCCTGAACGCGGAGATCAACTCGCTGCGGCAGCGCCTCGACCGCGGCGACGCCGACCTGCTGCACTCGAAGCGCGAGGTCCTGCGGCTGAACGACGAGATCTCCAGCCTGGAGAAGGAGGTGACTGCGCCGAGTGTGCTCCAGGTTGAGTCTGAGTCTAATGCGGCTTCTTTGCAGCTCGCGTACGGGGAGCTGAAGAACGAGATCCGCCCGACGAAGAAGGACCTGGACAAGCGCATTTCCGAGATGCAGGACAAGCATGGTGAGTGGCCACGGTCCACGGCTTTTGACTTTGCGTCCGGCACGTAGATTCGTCACTTTACACTACTTTCGCACGCACTATAGGACAAGGGGTCCGAAAAGTTTCGTTTTAATTTTTCAGTAATATTTTTCATCCAAGAAAATACTTAGATATCTTATACTATAAATATCTGTTCCGATAAAAACAATTTCACTTATAGTCCTTCATCGCCACAAAAACAATTGAACAATCTGTTCTAGACAATATACTTCTCGCGAACAAAAAAAAATGTTTTCGAGTATAAAAAAAAAATGTTGGTTTCGAAAAATATTTTTTTTCGGTAATATTTTGTTCTTGTTCGCGCCGAAATGTTATTTAATTTGCGACAAGTATTTTATTTTCTCGAACAAAATTAATGATTTTTTCCTTGTTTGCGAACATAAGAAACAAGTTTTTAATTTCTAATGATGTTTGACCGCGGACTGGAATTTTACTCGTCGCAAACGATATTAATTTTTTTTATGTATGATGAAAAATTATTTTATCACTCTCGAAAATAATTCTTTTTTATCTTTGACTATGAGGTTTCGATGATGAAAAACGAAAGATCATCGGTAGGCAACACAAATAATCAAAAGCACTTTTTGATCTATGTAGCTTGCACTCAATTAGTTCGACTTTAAATGTTTAGTTTCCACTATAAATTTAGATCCACTATAAATGCATGCAAAGACACTTACTTCACTTCCTCACTCACTTACTCACTCACTCACACTCACTCGCACTCATTCTCACTCGTCTCAGCTAAACTCTGGGTAAGCTATTGATGTCCGAACATGTGAATATGTCGTGTATGTGTGCAAATTTGAAATGAATCAATCTAAAATCGACAAAACAAAAACAAATCGTATTCTAAGAGATCTCGAAGTGACAAAATTAAGAGAAAAACCAAACGCAGTCATAGTTTATCCATGAGTTCGTAGAGCTTGTAACTAGATTTGAAAGTAAACATATTTAATGAGATAAAATTAATTCGCGAATTCGCACGCACGATCTCTTGAAGCTTTCTGTTCGATATTTAGCCACTTCTAATGCTGTGTCTTTTGCAGCCGAAACCGTTAACGAACTCGAAGAAATGATACAAAGCCAGAAGCAACTCATGGATAAACTAACGAACGAATGCAAAATGTTGACCAACAAACTCGAGGACACCACGCTCAAGCATAAGTAATTCCCCTCGACTTCCGCACAGCTCTCGACGGGGCTGGAAGGGCGGCGACTTGGGTTGATGGAAAGCGGGGAAAAGTTTGAATGAGCGCTCGCCCTTCCATCCCCGTCCCGTTGCACACTCGTCACATGTCGCCCCGAGTTTACCTGAAACGCCGTTCGGTGGGGGCCCGGCTCCGTCGAACCCACCGCTCGCACTCATTCGAACCGTGTCGTGTCGCTCCCACCCAGACCCAACAACACAAACCAATTCGAGTCAAGCCAAACCAAACCAAACCAACCCCAACCACTCGAACCCAACCACATCGACCCAACAAACCCGGGATTAACTCGCTGTCCATTGTCTCCGTTTCTTTGTGCTGCTTCACCCGCCCACTCCGAAACCGCCCAACCACGCCCCACAGAGAACGCCCACCCACAGCCGAGGCAACGGCGACGGCGACGGCGCCGCACGAGGCCCCGCCGCCATCCTCCGAAGCGGCCCCGGCGGCCCCAACCGGAAGCGGAAGCGAGTGCACTTCTCGGCGTGACGACGTCCTGCTGAACATCACCAGGAGCAACGAGCGGCTGCAGAGCGAGCTGGCCAAAATGCCGCCGCTGCCGAAGGCGTTGGCCACGGCCTCAACAGGCGGAGGGGCCGCCAACACGAGCCACGTCGGCGGTGGTCAGAAGTCGGGCGGCGTCTGTCGCCAGGGGCCGCGCTGTAGTCGGCTTTGTAGTTGTAGCTTAGCAGAGCACAGGTGTTGTTGTTGCGCCGGAGGGCGGTGGGAGGGCAGGCCGCACGGCAGGCAGCGGTTTCTGTCGGCCTCGACCCCGCTCCTGGCCACGGCGCTGACGAGGACCCGGCTGAGTCCGAGGGTCCTGACGACGCCGCGCCACAGACACAACACAACAACCACAACAAGGGCCAAGACCATCACCACACTGTACAGACCTGGGCCACACACACACGAGCCACAGCAACGCAACAACAACATCAACAGCAACATCATTATCATGAAATCACCCTAGATTCGCACCAACCTAGTCGCGCATGCAACCCTAGCGAGTACAAGAACCACTGCTGCAAAAAGCATGCGACCAACCCGAGCTGCACCCGAGTGGAGACGAGAGCCGACGTCGTTCCGCCCCCACGGCCGACGCAGCACCACGGCCACGCCCCCCAACCGGCGGCGACCAAACGGAGCCGTTGCCTTGGCTGCAACAGCATCTAGTTTTGAGCCAGGCCGTCGGCAGCTGCCTCCAGCCCTGCCGCGGGCCGGACGCGCAGCCGACGCCCGCGCCCCGCGACCACCCCCAGCTCTTCGCAAGCTTTCCGCCGAGACCCGCCCCCCGCTCCCTCCGAGTACAAGCACGGCTGCTGCTACCCGGCCATCCGGCCCCAGACCTACTTCGAGGAGCTGCTGCGCCGCGACCGGTGGCGGTCGCAGGAAAGCTTGCCGCAAGAGCCCGGGCCGGCCAGGAGTTGTCTGCGCGGGCGCGAGAGGCCGCCGGTGAAGGTGGACGTGAACGTGCGCCTCGTGCCGAAGCCGCCGAAGGAGCGCGGCCAGGCGAAGAAGGGGGACGAGCGCGCCGAGGAGGGAGGGGCGGCCGATGCCAAGGAGCTGGAGCTGAACCTGGAGGACGTGCAGGTGGAGGACCTGGAGGAGCAGGACGCGGATCGCTCGGCGGAACTGGAAGGGGCGACGGCGCTGTAGACTCACTCCCCACACCGACAACAACAGAGTACAACACAATCCCAACTCCCACCCTAGGCCTAAGTTAGAAGCCCTCGGGAAATGCTCTGCTCCTTGAAGGGTCCTCTAATTACGCGATTTATATTCGTTCGTTTTGTAACCTTTCATTTGTATCCTTTAGTTTTGTATTCTACAATTTATAATTGAGTATTCATTGATTTTCAAATGTTATTCCATCGAATTCAAAATGTAATTCCTTGATTTGAGAATTGATTTTTATATG
>JAFDUT010000482.1:0-20571 GCA_017309665.1 Coelopa frigida
ACTATAATCAATAGTGGACCCGCCACTGCCACCCACAAATTTTGAAAATTACATGGTGTGGAACCCGTTCAACGATTTTTTTGAAATTTGGCCTGTGGATCTTAATGGCGGAAAATGGAAAATAGGCGGACTATAATCAATAGTGGACCCGCCCACTGCCATGCCCACAAATTTGAAATTACATGGGTGTGAACATCGATGCAAGCAGATTTTTTGAAATTTGGCCTGTGGAGCTGAATGGCGGAAAATGGAAAAATGGCGGACTATAATCAATAGTGACCCGCCCACTGCCACGCCCACAAATTTTGAAAATTACATGTGTGGAACCCGTTCAACCGATTTGTTTGAAATTGGCCTTGGACTTAATGGCGGAAAATGGAAAAATGGCGGACTATAATCAATAGTGGACCCGCCCACTGCCACGCCCACAAATTTTGAAAATTACATGGTGTGGACCCGTTCACCGATTTTTTGAAATTTGGCCTGGGGATCTTAATGGCGGAAAATGGAAAAATGGCGGACTATAATCAATAGTGGACCCGCCCACTGCCACGCCCACAAATTTTGAAAATTACATGGTGTGGAACCCGTTCAACCGATTTTTTTGAAATTTGGCCTGTGGATCTGAATGGCGGAAAATGTAAAAATGACGGACTATAATCAATAGTGGACCCGCCCACTGCCACGCCCACAAATTTTGAAAATTACATGGTGTGGAACCCGTTCAACGATTTTTTGAAATTTGGCCTGTGGATCTGAATGGCGGAAAATGTAAAAATGACGGACTATAATCAATAGTGGACCCGCCCACTGCCACGCCCACAAATTTTGAAAATTACATGGTGTGGAACCCGTTCAACCGATTTTTTGAAATTTGGCCTGTGGATCTTAATGGCGGAAAATGGAAAAATGGCGGACTATAATCAATAGTGGACCCGCCCACTGCCACGCCCACAAATTTTGAAATTACATGTGTGGAACCCGTTCAACCGATTTTTTTGAAATTTGGCCTGTGGATCTTAATGGCGGAAAATGGAAAAATGGCGGACTATAATCAATAGTGGACCCGCCCACTGCCACGCCCACAAATTTTGAAAATTACATGGTGTGGAACCCGTTCAACCGATTTTTTTGAAATTTGGCCTGGGGTCTTAATGGCGGAAAATGTAAAAATGGCGGACTATAATCAATGTGGACCCGCCCACTGCCACGCCCACTGCCACGCCCACTGCAACGCCCACTGCCACGCCCACTGTCACGCCCACTGCCAGCCGATCACTATAATCTATATATCAATAGTGGACCCGCCCACAGCCACGCCCACAAATTTTGAAAATGACATGTGTGGAACCCGTTCAACCGATTTTTTTGAAATTTGGTCTGGGATCTTTGGCGGAAAATGGAAAAATGGCGGACTATAATCAAGTGGACCCGCCCACTGCCACGCCCACAAATTATGAAAATTACTTGGTGTGGAACCCGTTTTAACGAATTTTTTTAATTTGGCCTGTGGATCATGAATGGCGGAAAATGGAAAATGGCGGACTATAATCAATAGTGGACCCGCCACTGCCACGCCCACAAATTTTGAAAATTACATGGTGTGGAACCCGTTCAACCGATTTTTTTGAAATTTGGCCTGTGGATCTTAATGGCGGAAAATGGAAAAATGGCGGACTATAATCAATAGTGGACCCGCCCACTGCCACGCCCACAAATTTTGAAAATTACATGGTGTGGAACCCGTTCAACCGATTTTTTGAAATTTGGCCTGTGGATCTTAATGGCGGAAAATGGAAAAATGGCGGACTATAATCAATAGTGGACCCGCCCACTGCCACGCCCACAAATTTTGAAAATTACATGGTGTGGAACCCGTTCAAACCGATTTTTTTGAAATTTGGCCTGTGGATCTTAATGGCGGAAAATGGAAAAATGGCGGACTATAATCAATAGTGGACCCGCCCACTGCCACGCCCACAAATTTTGAAAATTACATGGTGTGGAACCCGTTCAAACCGATTTTTTTGAAATTTGGCCTGTGGATCTTAATGGCGGAAAATGGGAAAAATGGCGGACTATAATAAATAGTGGACCCGCCACTGCCACGTCCACAAATTTTGGAAATTACATGGTGTAGAACCCGTTCAACCGATTTTGTTGAAATTTGGCCTGTGGATCTTAATGGCGGAAAATGGAAAAATGACGGACTTTAATCAATAGTGGACCCGCCCACTGCCATGCCCACAAATTTTGAAAATTACATGGTGTGGAACCCGTTCAACCGATTTTTTTTGAAATTTGGCCTGGGGATCTGAATGCGGAAAATGTAAAAAATTACGGACTATAATCAATAGTGGACCCGCCCACTGCCACGCCCACTGCCACGCCCACTGCCACGCCCACTGCCACGCCCACTGCCACCCAACGCCTTACTGCACGCCCACTGCTACGCCCACAAATTTTGAAAATTACTGGTGTGGAACCCGTTCAACCGATTTTTTTGAAATTTGGCCTGTGGATCTAATGCGGAAATGTGGAAAATGGGCGGACTATAAATCAATAGTGGACCCGCTCACTGCCATGCCCACAAATTTTGAAAATTACATGGTGTGGAACCCGTTCAATCGATTTTTTTGAAATTGGGCCTGTGGAACTTAATGGCGGAAAATGTAAAAATGGCGGACTATAATCAATAGTGGACCCGCCCACTGCCACGCCCACTAATTTTGAAAATTACATGGTGTGGAACCCGTTCACCGATTTTTTGAAATTTGGCCTGTGGATCTTAATGAGCGGAAATGGAAAAATGGCGGACTATAATCAATAGTGGACCCGCCCACTGCCACGCCCACAAATTTTGAAAATTACATGGTGTGGAACCGTTCAACCGATTTTTTTGAAATTTGGCCTGGGGTTCTTAATGGCGGAAAATGTAAAAATGGCGGACTATAATCAATAGTGGACCCCGCCCACTGCCAACGCCCACTGCCACGCCACTGTAACGCCCACTGCCACGCCCACTGTAACGCCCACTGTCACGCCCACTGCCACGCCCACTGCTACGCCCACAAATTTTGAAAATACATGGTGTGGAACCCGTTCAACCGATTTTTTTGAAATTTGGCCTGTGTATCTTCATTGCGGAAAATAGAAAAATGGCGGACTATAATCAATAGTGGACCCTCCCACTGCCACGCCCACAAATTTTGAAAATTACATGGTGTGGAACCGTTCAACCGATTTTTTTGAAATTTGGCCTGGGGTTCTTAATGGCGGAAAATGTAAAAATGGCGGACTATAATCAATAGTGGACCCGCCCACTGCCACGCCCACTGCCACGCCCACTGTCACGCCCACTGCCACGCCCATCACTATAATCTATATATCAATAGTGGACCCGCCCACAGCCACGCCCACAAATTTTGAAAATGACATTGTGTGGAACCCGTTCAACCGATTTTTTTGAAATTTGGTCTGGGGATCTTATTGGCGGAAAATGGAAAAATGGCGGACTATAATCAATAGTGGACCCGCCCACTGCCACGCCCACAAATTATGAAAATTACTTGGTGTGGAACCCGTTTAACGAATTTTTTTAATTTGGCCTGTGGATCATAATGGCGGAAAATGGGAAAATGGCGGACTATAATCAATAGTGGACCCGCTCACTGCCATGCCCACAAATTTTGAAAATTACATGGTGTGGAACTCGTTCAACCGATTTTTTTTAAATTTGGCCTGGGGATCTTAATGGCGGAAAATGGAAAAATGGCGGACTATTATCAATAGTGGACCCGCCCACTGCCACGCCCACAAATTTTGAAAATTACATCGTGTGGAACCCGTTCAACCGATTTTTTTGAAATTTGGCCTGTGGATCTTAATGGCGGAAAATGGAAAAATGGCGGACTATAATCAATAGTGGACCCTGCCCACTGCCACGCCCACAAATTTTGAAAATTACATGGTGTGGAACCCGTTCAACCGATTTTTTTGAAATTTGGCCTGGGGATCTTAATGGCGGAAAATAGAAAAATGGCGGACTATAATCAATAGTGGACCCGCCCACTGCCACGCCCACAAATTTTGAAAATTACATGGTGTGGAATCCGTTCAATCGATTTTTTTGAAATGTGGCCTGTGGATCTTAATGGCGGAAAATGGGAAAAATGGCGGACTATAATAAATAGTGGACCCGCCAACTGCCACGTCCACAAATTTTGAAAATTACATGGTGTAGAACCCGTTCAACCGATTTTTTTGAAATTTGGCCTGTGGATCTTAATGGCGGAAAATGGAAAAATGACGGACTTTAATCAATAGTGGACCCGCCCACTGCCATGCCCACAAATTTTGAAAATTACATGGTGTGGAACCCGTTCAACCGATTTTTTTTGAAATTTGGCCTGGGGATCTGAATGCGGAAAATGTAAAAATTACGGACTATAATCAATAGTGGACCCGCCCACTGCCACGCCCACTGCCACGCCCACTGCCACGCCCACTGCCACGCCCACTGCCACGCTTACTGCCACGCCCACTGCTACGCCCACAAATTTTGAAAATTACATGGTGTGGAACCCGTTCAACCGATTTTTTTGAAATTTGGCCTGTGGATCTTAATGGCGGAAAATGGGAAAATGGCGGACTATAATCAATAGTGGACCCGCTCACTGCCATGCCCACAAATTTTGAAAATTACATGGTGTGGAACCCGTTCAATCGATTTTTTTGAAATTGGGCCTGTGGAACTTAATGGCGGAAAATGTAAAAATGGCGGACTATAATCAATAGTGGACCCGCCCACTGCCACGCCCACAAATTTTGAAAATTACATGGTGTAGAACCCGTTCAACCGATTTTTTTGAAATTTGGCCTTTTGAAAATTACATGGTGTGGAACCCGTTCAACCGATTTTTTTGAAATTTGGCCTGTGGATCTTAATGGCGGAAAATGGGAAAATGGCGGACTATAATCAATAGTGGACCCGCTCACTGCCATGCCCACAAATTTTGAAAATTACATGGTGTGGAACCCGTTTACCGATTTTTTTGAAATTTGGCCTGTGGATCTTAATGGCGGAAAATGGGAAAAATGGCGGACTATAATAAATAGTGGACCCGCCAACTGCCACGCCCACAAATTTTGAAAATTACATGGTGTAGAACCCGTTCAACCGATTTTTTTTGAAATTTGGCCTGTGGATCTTAATGGCGGAAAATGGAAAAATGGCGGACTATAATCAATAGTGGACCCGCCCACTGCCACGCCCACTGCCACGCCCACTGCAACGCCCACTGCCACGCCCACTAATTTTGAAAATTACATGGTGTGGAACCCGTTCACCGATTTTTTTGAAATTTGGCCTGTGGATCTTAATGGCGGAAAATGGGAAAAATGGCGGACTATAATAAATAGTGGACCCGCCAACTGCCACGCCCACAAATTTTGAAAATTACATGGTGTAGAACCCGTTCAACCGATTTTTTTGAAATTTGGCCTGTGGATCTTAATGGCGGAAAATGGAAAAATGGCGGACTATAATCAATAGTGGACCCGCCCACTGCCACGCCCACAAATTTTGAAAATTACATGGTGTGGAACCCGTTCAACCGATTTTTTTGAAATTTGGCCTGTGGATCTTAATGGCGGAAAATGGGAAAATGGCGGACTATAATCAATAGTGGACCCGCTCACAGCCACGCCCACAAATTTTGAAAATGACATTGTGTGGAACCCGTTCAACCGATTTTTTTGAAATTTGGTCTGGGGATCTTATTGGCGGAAAATGGAAAAATGGCGGACTATAATCAATAGTGGACCCGCCCACTGCCACGCCCACAAATTATGAAAATTACTTGGTGTGGAACCCGTTTAACGAATTTTTTTAATTTGGCCTGTGGATCATAATGGCGGAAAATGGGAAAATGGCGGACTATAATCAATAGTGGACCCGCTCACTGCCATGCCCACAAATTTTGAAAATTACATGGTGTGGAACTCGTTCAACCGATTTTTTTAAATTTGGCCTGGGGATCTTAATGCGGAAAATGTAAAAATGGCGGACTATTATCAATAGTGGACCCGCCCACTGCCACGCCCACAAATTTTGAAAATTACATCGTGTGGAACCCGTTCAACCGATTTTTTTGAAATTTGGCCTGTGGATCTGAATGGCGGAAAATGGAAAAATGGCGGACTATAATCAATAGTGGACCCGCCCACTGCCACGCCCACAAATTTTGAAAATTACATGGTGTGGAACCCGTTCAACCGATTTTTTGAAATTTGGCCTGGGGATCTTAATGGCGGAAAATAGGAAAAATGGCGGACTATAATCAATAGTGGACCCGCCCACTGCCACGCCCACAAATTTTGAAAATTACATGGTGTGGAACCCGTTCAACCGATTTTTTTGAAATTTGGCCTGTGGATCTTAATGGCGGAAAATGGGAAAAATGGCGGACTATAATCAATAGTGGACCCGCCCACTGCCACGCCCACAAATTTTGAAAATTACATGGTGTAGAACCCGTTCAACCGATTTTTTTGAAATTTGGCCTGTGGATCTTAATGGCGGAAAATGGAAAAATGACGGACTATAATCAATAGTGGACCCGCCCACTGCCATGCCCACAAATTTTGAAAAATTATCATGGTGTGGAACCCGTGTCAACAACCGATTTTTTGAAATTTGGGCCTGTGGATCTGAATGCGGAAATGTAAAATTACGGACTTATAATCAATATTGTGACCCGCACACTGCTCGCCACGCCACTGCACCCCACTGCCACTCCCACTGCCAACGCCCCGGCCACGCCCACTGCCACGCCCACTGCACGGCCCACTGCCACGCTTACTTGCCCACGCCCACTGCTACGGCGACTCCCACAATTTTGAAAATTACATGGTGTGGAACACGTTCAAAAACCGATTTTTTTGAACTTTGGCCTGTGGATCTTAATGGCGGAGAAATGGAAAATGGCGACTATAATCAATAGTGAACCCACTAATTTTGAAAATTACATGTGTGGAACCCTTCACCACCGATTTTTTTTTGAAAAATTTGGCCTGTGTGCTTAATGGCGAAAATGGAAAAATGGCTGACTATACAATAGTGGACCCGCCCACTGCCACGCCCACAAATTTTGAAAATCATGGTGTGGAACCGTTCAACCGATTTTTTTGAAATTTGGCCTGGGGTTCTTAATGGCGGAAAATGTAAAAATGGCGGACTATAATCAATAGTGGACCCGCCCACTGCCACGCCCACTGCCACGCCCACTGTAACGCCCACTGCCACGCCCACTGTCACGCCCACTGTCACGCCCACTGCCACGCCCACTGCTACGCCCACAAATTTTGAAAATTACATGGTGTGGAACCCGTTCAACCGATTTTTTTGAAATTTGGCCTGTGTATCTTCATTGCGGAAAATAGAAAAATGGCGGACTATAATCAATAGTGGACCCGCCCACAGCCACGCCCACAAATTTTGAAAATTACATGATGTGGAACCCGTTCAACCGATTTTTTTGAAATTTGGCCTGTGTATCTTAATTGCGGAAAATAGAAAAATGGCGGACTATAATCAATAGTGGTCCCGCTCACAGCCACGCCCACAAATTTTGAAAATGACATTGTGTGGAACCCGTTCAACCGATTTTTTTGAAATTTGGTCTGGGGATCTTATTGGCGGAAAATGGAAAAATGGCGGACTATAATCAATAGTGGACCCGCCCACTGCCACGCCCACAAATTTTGAAAATTACTTGGTGTGGAACCCGTTAACGAATTTTTTTAATTTGGCCTGTGGATCATAATGGCGGAAAATGGGAAAATGGCGGACTATAATCAATAGTGGACCCGCTCACTGCCATGCCCACAAATTTTGAAAATTACATGGTGTGGAACTCGTTCAACCGATTTTTTTTAAATTTGGCCTGGGGATCTTAATGGCGGAAAATGGAAAAATGGCGGACTATTATCAATAGTGGACCCGCCCACTGCCACGCCCACAAATTTTGAAAATTACATGGTGTGGAACCCGTTCAACCGATTTTTTTGAAATTTGGCCTGTGGATCTTAATGGCGGAAAATGGAAAAATGGCGGACTATAATCAATAGTGGACCCGCCCACTGCCACGCCCACAAATTTTGAAAATTACATGGTGTGGAACCCGTTCAACCGATTTTTTTGAAATTTGGCCTGGGTATCTTAATGGCGGAAAATGGAAAAATGGCGGACTATAATCAATAGTGGACCCGCCCACTGCCACGCCCACAAATTTTGAAAATTACATGGTGTGGAATCCGTTCAATCGATTTTTTTGAAATTTGGCCTGTGGATCTTAATGGCGGAAAATGGAAAAATGGCGGACTATAATAAATAGTGGACCCGCCAACTGCCACGCCCACAAATTTTGAAAATTACATGGTGTAGAACCCGTTCAACCGATTTTTTTGAAATTTGGCCTGTGGATCTAATGGCGGAAAATGGAAAAATGGCGGACTATAATCAATAGTGGACCCGCCCACTGCCACGCCCACAAATTTTGAAAATTACATGGTGTGGAACCCGTTCAACCGATTTTTTTGAAATTTGGCCTGGGGATCTGAATGGCGGAAAATGTAAAAATGACGGACTATAATCAATAGTGGACCCGCCCACTGCACACTGCCACGCCCACTGCCACCCCCTGCCACGCCCACTGCTACGCCACAAATTTTGAAAATTACATGGTGTGGAACCCGTTCAATCGATTTTTTTGAAATTGGGCCTGTGGATTCTTAATGACGGAAAATGTAAAAATGGCGGACTATAATCATAGTGGACCCGCCCACTGCCACGCCCACAAATTTTGAAAATTACATGGTGTGGAACCCGTTCAACCGATTTTTTGAAATTTGGTCTGGGGATCTTATTGGCGGAAAATGGAAAAATGGCGGACTATAATCAATAGTGGACCCGCCCACTGCCACGCCCACAAATTTTGAAAATTACTTGGTGTGGAACCCGTTCAAACGAATTTTTTTTAATTTGGCCTGTGGATCATAATGGCGGAAATTGGGAAAATGGCAGACTATAATCAATAGTGGACCCGCCCACTGCCACGCCCACAAATTTTGAAAATTACTTGGTGTGGAACCGCGTTCAACGAATTTTTTTAATTGGCCTGTGGATCATAATGGCGGAAAATGGGAAAATGGCAGACTATAATCAATAGTGGACCCGCTCACTGCCATGCCCACAAATTTTGAAAATTACTTGGTGTGGAACCCGTTCAACCGAATTTTTTTAATTTGGCCTGTGGATCATAATGGCGGAAAATGGAAAAATGGCGGACTATAATCAATAGTGGACCCGCCCACAGCCACGCCCACAAATTTTGAAAATTACATTGTGTGGAACCCGTTCAACCGATTTTTTTGAAATTTGGTCTGGGGATCTTATTGGCGGAAAATGGAAAAATGGCGGACTATAATCAATAGTGGACCCGCCCACTGCCACGCCCACAAATTTTGAAAATTACTTGGTGTGGAACCCGTTAACGAATTTTTTTAATTTGGCCTGTGGATCATAATGGCGGAAAATGGGAAAATGGCGGACTATAATCAATAGTGGACCCGCTCACTGCCATGCCCACAAATTTTGAAAATTACATGGTGTGGAACTCGTTCAACCGATTTTTTTTAAATTTGGCCTGGGGATCTTAATGGCGGAAAATGGAAATATGGCGGACTATTATCAATAGTGGACCCGCCCACTGCCACGCCCACAAATTTTGAAAATTACATGGTGTGGAATCCGTTCAATCGATTTTTTTGAAATGTGGCCTGTGGATCTTAATGGCGGAAAATGGGAAAATGGCGGACTATAATAAATAGTGGACCCGCCAACTGCCACGTCCACAATTTTGAAAATTACATGGTGCAGAACCCGTTCAACCGATCTTTTTGAAATTTGGCCTGTGGATCTTAATGGCGGAAAATGGAAAAATGACGGACTTTAATCAATAGTGGACCCGCCCACTGCCATGCCCACAAATTTTGAAAATTACATGGTGTGGAACCCGTTCAACCGATTTTTTTTTGAAATTTGGCCTGGGGATCTGAATGCGGAAAATGTAAAATTACGGACTATAATCAATAGTGGACCCGCCCACTGCCACGCCCACTGCCACGCCCACTGCCACGCCCACTGACACGCCCACTGCCACGCCTACTGCCACGCCTACTGCCACGCCACTGCTACGCCCACAAATTTTGAAAAACATGGTGTGGAACCCGTTCAACGATTTTTTGAAATTTGGCCTGTGATCAATGGCGGAAAATGGGAAAATGGCGGACTATAATCAATAGTGGACCCGCTCACTGCCATGCCCACAAATTTTGAAAATTACATGGTGTGGAACACGTTCAATCGATTTTTTTGAAATTGGGCCTGTGGAACTTAATGGCGGAAAATGTAAAAAGTGCGGACTATAATCAATAGTGGACCCGCCCACTGCCACGCCCACAAATTTTGAAAATTACATGGTGTGGAACCCGTTCACCGATTTTTTTGAAATTTGGCCCTGGGGTCTTAATGGCGGAAAATGTAAAAATGGCGGACTATAATCAATAGTGGACCCGCCCACTGCCACGCCACTGCCACGCCCACTGCACGCCCACTGCCACGCCCACTGTCACGCCCACTGCACGCCCATGCTGCGCCCCAAATTTTGAAAATTACATGGTGTGGAACCCGTTCAACCGATTTTTTTGAAATTTGGCCTGTGTATCTTAATTGCGGAAAATAGAAAAATGGCGGACTATAATCAATAGTGGACCCGCCCACTGCCACGCCCACTGCCACGCCCACTGCCACGCCCACTGCCACGCCCACTGACACGCCCACTGCCACGCCCACTGCTACGCCCACAAATTTTGAAAATTACATGGTGTGGAACCCGTTCAACCGATTTTTTTGAAATTTGGCCTGTGTATCTTAATTGCGGAAAATAGAAAAATGGCGGACTATAATCAATAGTGGACCCGCGCACAGCCACGCCCACAAATTTTGAAAATTACATGATGTGGAACCCGTTCAACCGATTTTTTTGAATTGGCCTGTGTATCTAATTGCGGAAAATAGAAAATGGCGGACTATAATCAATAGTGGTCCCGCCCACAGCCACGCCCACAATTTTGAAAATGGCATTGTGTGGAACCCGTTCAACCGATTTTTTTGAAATTTGGTCTGGGGATCTTATTGGCGGAAAATGGAAAAATGGCGGACTATAATCAATAGTGGACCCGCCCACTGCCACGCCCACAAATTTTGAAAATTACTTGGTGTGGAACCCGTTTAACGAATTTTTTTAATTTGGCCTGTGGATCATAATGGCGGAAAATGGGAAAATGGCGGACTATAATCAATAGTGGACCCGCTCACTGCCATGCCCACAAATTTTGAAAATTACATGGTGTGGAACTCGTTCAACCGATTTTTTTTAAATTTGGCCTGGGGATCTTAATGGCGGAAAATGGAAAAATGGCGGACTATTATCAATAGTGGACCCGCCCACTGCCACGCCCACAAATTTTGAAAATTACATGGTGTGGAACCCGTTCAACCGATTTTTTTGAAATTTGGCCTGTGGATCTTAATGGCGGAAAATGGAAAAATGGCGGACTATAATCAATAGTGGACCCGCCCACTGCCACGCCCACAAATTTTGAAAATTACATGGTGTGGAACCCGTTCAACCGATTTTTTTGAAATTTGGCCTGGGGATCTTAATGGCGGAAAATAGAAAAATGGCGGACTATAATCAATAGTGGACCCGCCCACTGCCACGCCCACAAATTTTGAAAATTACATGATGTGGAATCCGTTCAATCGATTTTTTTGAAATTTGGCCTGTGGATCTTAATGGCGGAAAATGGGAAAAATGGCGGACTATAATAAATAGTGGACCCGCCAACTGCCACGCCCACAAATTTTGAAAATTACATGGTGTAGAACCCGTTCAACCGATTTTTTTGAAATTTGGCCTGTGTATCTTAATGGCGGAAAATGGAAAAATGGCGGACTTTAATCAATAGTGGACCCGCCCACTGCCAGCGCCCACAAATTTTGAAAATTACATGGTGTGGAACCCGTTCAACCGATTTTTTTTAAATTTGGCCTGGGGATCTGAATGCGGAAAATGTAAAAATTACGGAACGGACAGAGAATCAATAGTAGGGACCCGCCCACGCTGCCACGCCCACAAATTTTGAAAATTACATGTGTGGAACCCGTTCAACCGATTTTTTTGAATTTGGCCTGGGTATCTTAATGGCGGAAAATGTAAAAATGCGGACTATAATCAATAGTGGACCCGCCCACTGCTCCGCCCACAAATTTTGAAAATTATATAGTGTGTGGAACCCGTTCACCGATTTTTTGAAATTTGGCCTGTGGATCTGAATGGCGGAAAATGGAAAAATGGCGGACTATAATCAATAGTAGGACCCGCCCACTGCCACGCCCACAAATTTTGAAATTACATGTGTGGAACCCGTTCAACCGATTTTTTTGAAATTTGGCCTGTGGATCTGAATGGCGGAAAATGGAAAAATGGCGGACTATAATCAATAGTGGACCCGTCCCACTGCCACGCCCACAAATTTTGAAAATTACTTGGTGTGGAACCCGTTCAACCGATTTTTTTGAAATTTGGTCTGGGGATCTTATTGGCGGAAAATGGAAAAATGGCGGACTATAATCAATAGTGGACCCGCCCACTGCCACGCCCACAAATTTTGAAAATTACTTGGTGTGGAACCCGTTCAACCGATTTTTTTGAAATTTGGCATGTGGATCTTAATGGCGGAAAATGGAAAAATGGCGGACTTTAATCAATAGTGGACCCGCCCACTGCCACGCCCACAAATTTTGAAAATTACATGGTGTGGAACCCGTTCAACCGATTTTTTTGAAATTTGGTCTGGGGATCTTATTGGCGGAAAATGGAAAAATGGCGGACTATAATCAATAGTGGACCCGCCCACTGCCACGCCCACAAATTTTGAAAATTACTTGGTGTGGAACCCGTTCAACCGATTTTTTTGAAATTTGGCATGTGGATCTTAATGGCGGAAAATGGAAAAATGGCGGACTATAATCAATAGTGGACCCTCCCACTGCCACGCCCACAAATTTTGAAAATTACTTGGTGTGGAACCCGTTCAACCGATTTTTTTGAAATTTGGTCTGGGGATCTTATTGGCGGAAAATGGAAAAATGGCGGACTATAATCAATAGTGGACCCGCCCACTGCCACGCCCACAAATTTTGAAAATTACTTGGTGTGGAACCCGTTCAACGAATTTTTTTAATTTGGCCTGTGGATCATAATGGCGGAAAATGGGAAAATGGCGGACTATAATCAATAGTGGACCCGCTCACTGCCATGCCCACAATTTTACCGATTTTTTTTTAAATTTGGCCTGGGGATCTGAATGGCGGAAAATGTAAACATTACGGACTATAATCAATAGTGGACCCGTCCACTGCCACGCCCAAAAATTTTGAAAATGACCCGTTCAACCGATTTTTTTTTAAATTTGGCCTGGGGATCTTAATGGCGGAAAATGGAAAAATGGCGGACTATAATCAATAGTGGACCCGCCCACTGCCACGCCCACAAATTTTGAAAATTACATGGTGTGGAACCCGTTCAACCGATTTTTTTGAAATTTGGTCTGGGGATCTTATTGGCGGAAAATGGAAAAATGGCGGACTATAATCAATAGTGGACCCGCCCACTGCCACGCCCACAAATTTTGAAAATTGGCGGACTATAATCAATAGTGGACCCTCCCACTGCCACGCCCACAAATTTTGAAAATTACTTGGTGTGGAACCCGTTCAACCGATTTTTTTGAAATTTGGTCTGGGGATCTTATTGGCGGAAAATGGAAAAATGGCGGACTATAATCAATAGTGGACCCGCCCACTGCCACGCCCACAAATTTTGAAAATTACTTGGTGTGGAACCCGTTCAACGAATTTTTTTTAATTTGGCCTGTGGATCATAATGGCGGAAAATGGGAAAATGGCGGACTATAATCAATAGTGGACCCGCTCACTGCCATGCCCACAATTTTACCGATTTTTTTTAAATTTGGCCTGGGGATCTGAATGGCGGAAAATGTAAACATTACGGACTATAATCAATAGTGGACCCGTCCACTGCCACGCCCAAAAATTTTGAAAATGACCCGTTCAACCGATTTTTTTTTAAATTTGGCCTGGGGATCTTAATGGCGGAAAATGGAAAAATGGCGGACTATAATCAATAGTGGACCCGCCCACTGCCACGCCCACAAATTTTGAAAATTACATGGTGTGGAACCGTTCAACCGATTTTTTTTAAATTTGGCCTGTCGATCTGAATGGCGGAAAATGTAAAAAGGGCGGACTATAATCAATAATGGACCCGCCCACTGCCACGCCCACTGCAACGCCCACTGTCACGCCCACTGCCACGCCCACTGCCACGCCCACTGCTACGCCCACAAATTTTGAAAATTACATGGTGTGGAACCCGTTCAACCGATTTTTTTGAAATTTGGCCTGTGTATCTTAATTGCGGAAAATAGAAAAATGGCGGACTATAATCAATAGTGGACCCGCCCACAGCCACGCCCACAAATTTTGAAAATTACATGATGTGGAACCCGTTCAACCGATTTTTTTGAAATTTGGCCTGTGTATCTTAATTGCGGAAAATAGAAAAATGGCGGACTATAATCAATAGTGGACCCGCCCACAGCCACGCCCACAAATTTTGAAAATGACATTGTGTGGAACCCGTTCAACCGATTTTTTTGAAATTTGGTCTGGGGATCTTATTGGCGGAAAATGGAAAAATGGCGGACTATAATCAATAGTGGACCCGCCCACTGCCACGCCCACAAATTTTGAAAATTACTTGGTGTGGAAACCTTTCAACGAATTTTTTTAATTTGGCCTGTGGATCATAATGGCGGAAAATGGGAAAATGGCGGACTATAATCAATAGTGGACCCGCTCACTGCCATGCCCACAAATTTTGAAAATTACATGGTGTGGAACTCGTTCAACCGATTTTTTTTTAATTTGGCCTGGGGATCTTAATGGCGGAAAATGGAAAAATGGCGGACTATTATCAATAGTGGACCCACCCACTGCCACGCCCACAAATTTTGAAAATTACATGGTGTGGAACCCGTTCAACCGATTTTTTTGAAATTTGGCCTGTGGATCTTAATGGCGGAAAATGGAAAAATGGCGGACTATAATCAATAGTGGACCCGCCCACGCCCACAAATTTTGAAAATTACATGGTGTGGAACCCGTTCAACCGATTTTTTTGAAATTTGGCCTGTGGATCTTCATGGCGGAAAATGGGAAAAATGGCGGACTATAATAACTAGTGGACCCGCCAACTGCCACGCCCACAAATTTTGAAAATTACATGGTGTAGAACCTGTTCAACCGATTTTTTTGAAATTTGGCTTTGGATCTTAATGGCGGAAAATGGAAAAATGACGGACTTTAATCAATAGTGGACCCGCCCACTGCCACGCCCACAAATTTTGAAAATTACATGGTGTGGAACCCGTTCAACCGATTTTTTTTGAAATTTGGCCTGGGGATCTGAATGCGGAAAATGTAAAAATTACGGACTATAATCAATAGTGGACCCGCCCACTGCCACGCCCACTGCCACGCCCACTGCTACGCCCACAAATTTTTAAAATTACATAGTGTAGAACCCGTTCAACCGATTTTTTTGAAATTTGGCCTGTGGATCTTAATGGCGGAAAATGGAAAAATGACGGACTTTAATCAATAGTGCACCCGCCCACTGCCACGCCCACAAATTTTGAAAATTACATGATGTGGAACCCGTTCAACCGATTTTTTTGAAATTTGGCCTGTGTATCTTAATTGCGGAAAATAGAAAAATGGCGGACTATAATCAATAGTGGACCCGCCCACAGCCACGCCCACAAATTTTGAAAATGACATTGTGTGGAACCCGTTCAACCGATTTTTTTGAAATTTGGTCTGGGGATCTTATTGGCGGAAAATGGAAAAATGGCGGACTATAATCAATAGTGGACCCGCCCACAAATTTTGAAAATTACTTGGTGTGGAACCCGTTCAACGAATTTTTTTAAATTTGGCCTGTCGATCTGAATGGCGGAAAATGTAAAAATGGCGGACTATAATCAATAGTGGACCCGCCCACTGCCACGCCCACAAATTTTGAAAATTACATGATGTGGAACCGTTCAACCGATTTTTTTTAAATTTGGCCTGTCGATCTGAATGGCGGAAAATGTAAAAATGGCGGACTATAATCAATAGTGGACCCGCCCACTGCCACGCCCACTGCCACGCCCACTGCCACGCCCACTGCTACGCCCACAAATTTTGAAAATTACATGGTGTGGAACCCGTTCAATAGATTTTTTTGAAATTGGGCCTGTGGATCTTAATGGCGGAAAATGTAAAAATGGCGGACTATAATCAATAGTGGACCCGCCCACTGCCACGCCCACAAATTTTGAAAATTACTTGGTGTGGAACCCGTTCAACCGATTTTTTTGAAATTTCGTCTGGGGATCTTATTGGCGGAAAATGAAAAAATGGCGGACTATAATCAATAGTGGACCCGCCCACTGCCACGCCCACAAATTTTGAAAATTACTTGGTGTGGAACCCGTTCAACGAATTTTTTTAATTTGGCCTGTGGATCATAATGGCGGAAAATGGGAAAATGGCAGACTATAATCAATAGTGGACCCGCTCACTGCCATGCCCACAAATTTTGAAAATTACTTGGTGTGGAACCCGTTCAACCGATTTTTTTGAAATTTGGCCTGTGGATCTTAATGGCGGAAAATGGAAAAATGGCGGACTATAATCAATAGTGGACCCGCTCACTGCCACGCCCACAAATTTTGAAAATTACATGGTGTGGAACCCGTTCAATAGATTTTTTTGAAATTGGGCCTGTGGATCTTAATGGCGGAAAATGTAAAAATGGCGGACTATAATCAATAGTGGACCCGCCCACTGCCACGCCCACAAATTTTGAAAATTACTTGGTGTGGAACCCGTTCAACGAATTTTTTTAATTTGGCCTGTGGATCATAATGGCGGAAAATGGGAAAATGGCAGACTATAATCAATAGTGGACCCGCTCACTGCCACGCCCACAAATTTTGAAAATTACATGGTGTGGAACCCGTTCAATAGATTTTTTTGAAATTGGGCCTGTGGATCTTAATGGCGGAAAATGTAAAAATGGCGGACTATAATCAATAGTGGACCCGCCCACTGCCACGCCCACAAATTTTGAAAATTACATGGTGTGGAACCCGTTCAACCGATTTTTTTGAAATTTGGTCTGGGGATCTTAATGGCGGAAAATGGGAAAATGGCAGACTATAATCAATAGTGGACCCGCCCACTGCCACGCCCACTGCTACGCCCACAAATTTTGAAAATTACATGGTGTGGAACCCGTTCAACCGATTTTTTTGAAATTTGGCCTGTGGATCTTAATGGCGGAAAATGGGAAAATGGCGGACTATAATCAATAGTGGACCCGCTCACTGCCACGCCCACAAATTTTGAAAATTACATGGTGTGGAACCCGTTCAATAGATTTTTTTGAAATTGGGCCTGTGGATCTTAATGGCGGAAAATGTAAAAATGGCGGACTATAATCAATAGTGGACCCGCCCACTGCCACGCCCACAAATTTTGAAAATTACTTGGTGTGGAACCCGTTCAACGAATTTTTTTAATTTGGCCTGTGGATCATAATGGCGGAAAATGGGAAAATGGCAGACTATAATCAATAGTGGACCCGCTCACTGCCACGCCCACAAATTTTGAAAATTACATGGTGTGGAACCCGTTCAATAGATTTTTTTGAAATTGGGCCTGTGGATCTTAATGGCGGAAAATGTAAAAATGGCGGACTATAATCAATAGTGGACCCGCCCACTGCCACGCCCACAAATTTTGAAAATTACATGGTGTGGAACCCGTTCAACCGATTTTTTTGAAATTTGGTCTGGGGATCTTAATGGCGGAAAATGGGAAAATGGCAGACTATAATCAATAGTGGACCCGCCCACTGCCACACCCACTGCTACGCCCACAAATTTTGAAAATTACATGGTGTGGAACCCGTTCAACCGATTTTTTTGAAATTTGGCCTGTGGATCTTAATGGCGGAAAATGGGAAAATGGCGGACTATAATCAATAGTGGACCCGCTCACTGCCACGCCCACAAATTTTGAAAATTACATGGTGTGGAACCCGTTCAATAGATTTTTTTGAAATTGGGCCTGTGGATCTTAATGGCGGAAAATGTAAAAATGGCGGACTATAATCAATAGTGGACCCGCCCACTGCCACGCCCACAAATTTTGAAAATTACTTGGTGTGGAACCCGTTCAACCGATTTCTTTGAAATTTGGCCTGTGGATCTTAATGGCGGAAAATGGGAAAATGGCGGACTATAATCAATAGTGGACCCGCTCACTGCCACGCCCACAAATTTTGAAAATTACATGGTGTGGAACCCGTTCAATAGATTTTTTTGAAATTGGGCCTGTGGATCTTAATGGCGGAAAATGTAAAAATGGCGGACTATAATCAATAGTGGACCCGCCAACTGTCACGCCCACAAATTTTGAAAATTACTTGGTGTGGAACCCGTTCAACGAATTTTTTTAATTTGGCCTGTGGATCATAATGGCGGAAAATGGGAAAATGGCAGACTATAATCAATAGTGGACCCGCTCACTGCCATGCCCACAAATTTTGAAAATTACATGGTGTGGAACTCGTTCAACCGATTTTTTTTAATTTGGCCTGGGATCTTAATGGCGGAAAATGGAAAAATGGCGGACTATAATCAATAGTGGACCCGCCCACTGCCACGCCCACAATTTTGAAAATTACATGGTGTGGAACCCGTTCAACCGATTTTTTTGAAATTTGGCCTGTGGATCTTAATGGCGGAAAATGGAAAAATGGCGGACTATAATCAATAGTGGACCCGCCCACTGCCACGCCCACAAATTTTGAAAATTACATGGTGTGGAACCCGTTCAACCGATTTTTTTGAAATTTGGCCTGTGGATCTTAATGGCGGAAAATGGAAAAATGGCGGACTATAATCAATAGTGGACCCGCCCACTGCCACGCCCACAAATTTTGAAAATTACATGGTGTGGAACCCGTTCAACCGATTTTTTTTGAAATTTGGCCTGTGGATCTTAATGGCGGAAAATGGAAAAATGGCGGACTATAATCAATAGTGGACCCGCCCACTGCCACGCCCACAAATTTTGAAAATTACATGGTGTGGAACCCGTTCAACCGATTTTTTTGAAATTTGGCCTGGGTATCTTAATGGCGGAAAATGGAAAAATGGCGGACTATAATCAATAGTGGACCCGCCCACTGCCACGCCCACAAATTTTGAAAATTACATGGTGTGGAACCCGTTCAACGATTTTTTTGAAATTTGGCCTGTGGATCTTAATGGCGGAAAATGGAAAAATGCGGACTATAATCAATAGTGGACCCGCCCACTGCACGCCCACAAATTTTGAAAATTACATGGTGTGGAACCGTTCAACCGATTTTTTTGAAATTTGGCCTGTGGATCTTAATGGCGGAAAATGGAAAAATGGCGGACTATAATCAATAGTGGACCCGCCACTGCCACGCCCACAAATTTTGAAAATTACATGGTGTGGAACCCGTTCAACCGATTTTTTTGAAATTTGGCCTGTGGATCTTAATGGCGGAAAATGGAAAAATGGCGGACTTAATCAATAGTGGACCCGCCCACTGCCACGCCCACAAATTTTGAAAATTACATGGTGTGGAACCCGTTCAACCGATTTTTTTGAAATTTGGCCTGGGATCTGAATGGCGGAAAATGGTAAAAATCGGACTAAATCAATAGTGGACTCCACGCCCACTGCCACTATGCCACATGCAATTGCTGGACCGCCACTGCCACGCCCACAAATTTTGAAAATTACATGTGTAACCCGTTCAACCGATTTTTTGAAATTTGGCCTGTGGATCTTAATGGCGGAAAATGAAAAATGGCGGACTATAATCAATAGTGGACCCGCCCACTGCCACGCCCACAAATTTTGAAAATTACATGGTGGAACCCGTTCAACCGATTTTTTGAAATTTGGCCTGTGTATCTTAATGGGGAAAATAGAAAAATGGCGGACTATAATCAATAGTGGACCCGCCCACACGCCACGCCACAAATTTTGAAATACATTGTGTGGAACCGTTCAACCGATTTTTTTGAAATTTGGTCTGGGATCTTATTGGCGGAAAATGGAAAAATGGCGGACTATAATCAATAGTGCCCCGCCCACAAATTTTGAAAATTATTGGTGTGGAACCCGTTCAACGATTTTTTTAAATTTGGCCTGTCGATCTGAATGGCGGAAAATGTAAAAATGGCGGACTATAATCAATATGGACC
>JAFDUT010000483.1:0-20554 GCA_017309665.1 Coelopa frigida
GACAGACACACAGACAGACAGACGGACAGACAGACGGACATAGCTAAATCGATTCAGGAGGTGACCCTGATCGAGAATATATATACTTTTCCATACCTACGACCTCTCCTTTAATGCGTTACAAACGGAAGGACAAAATGAATATACCCTTACCCACAGGGTGTAGGGTAACCTTACCCACAGGGTGTAGGGTATAAAAAGTAGTGAGAATAGAACCCAACAAATAATCAAAAATGATCAAACTGGGATACTTTCGAAATTTATGGGCGTATCAGTTCGCCATTTGTCGTCTATGTGCCAGTGGAGATCACTTAGAAAAAAAACAAAAATCGGTCTCATCGCTTTCACCCCGTTTTGTTACTTTTGATAATTTTTATTATTTTTAAATTTTGGGGGCGTGGCAGAGAGCAGGCCCATTTCTGCTGTGCACCATCTTCAGTCTATTTGTCAGTCAATCCCAGGTAGAAAATTAAATAAAAATCGGTGATCGCTTTTACCCCGTGTTGGTACTTTTGAAATTTGTTCTAAATTTGAAACATTGGAGGCGTGGCAGATCATTTTATGCTGTCCTCCATTTTCCGTTTATTTGTCAGTCAAACCCACGTAGAAAATTACAAAAATCGGTCATCGCTTTTACCCCGTGTTGGTACTTTTGAAATTTGTGCTAAATTTGAAACTTTGGGGGCGTGGCAGATCATTTTATGGGTCCTACATTTTCCGTCTATTTGTCAGTCATGCCTTAGAAAATAATATAATCACTTAGAAAATTAAACAAAAATCGGTATTTCTTTCAGGAGTTTGGTGTAAATTTTTAAATTCTTTTGTGGAAAAATATCGAAAAATTATTACGATTTCACATGTCAACTTCTAGATTTCCACTACATATAGAAAAGTTATAACGCCTCAAAAGTAAAGCACAAATTAAAAAAAAAATTTGTGGCATTCGATTTTTCTTCGCTATATTTCAAATTTTTTTTATGCTTTAGTATGTTTCTGAAACAAAAAACTTGATAAAAATTTTAATTAAAAAAAAAAAATACCGCTTCGATTAAGATTTGAACCTGGACCAATTTCAGTAAATATGCATTTGAGCAATAGTAAAAAAATGGTGAGAGTAGAACCCATAAAAAAATGGAAATGTCCGAAACGCGCTGCTTTTGAAATTGTGGGAGTGGAGTCGCCATTTTCCGACTATTTACCAGTGGACCCCTCGTAGAAATTAAAAAAAAAAATCAGTAAGACAGGTTTCACCGTGTATTTTTGTAATTTGTACCTTTAAAATTTGTACTTGAACGTGTACATTTGATCCATACGATAACTTTAGGTCCATAGTTTTCTGTGGTCTATGTGCCAGTGGAACCCACGAAAATAATTTAAGAAAATCGGTAAAACAGGTTTCACCCGTATATTTTTGTTATTAGTACTTTTGAAATTTGGACTTATAAGTGTAGTCTTGACATTTTGTGTGCGTAACAAAGGGCAGATTCACTTTTCTGAGATTCTCCATTTTCCGTCTATGTACCAGTAGAACATTTAAAAAAATCGGTCTAATCGGTTTCTCCCCGTGTATTTTGACATTTTGTTGGCGTGTGAAAGCCGACTCCATACTTTTCAGTGGTCTGCTGGTGCCAGTAGAAAATAATTCTGATATGCACGGTATTTCATTAAATTCGAAAAGTAGGATTCGGACAATAAAAAGCGCATTCGTAGCAAATGATGCTAAAAATCATGGTAGACGTGTATATATATATATGTATATTTCGCAGCCAAAATGGGTTTTCGATTTTCTTGTACCTGGTATCGATGGAATGGTGATGGCGTAAGCTATGTTTTCTTAGTATATATCGATGACCTTCACCTTGTCTTCGGGAGAAATTTGTAATCCTTGAATTTCTTCCAGGCGTTTGGGGTTAAAATATTTCCTATATCGAAAGAGCTCGTTAGAGACTTTAAAGTTTTCATCATATACAACTTGAGTCTAGTAGCTCAGGGACGCAGGTTCAAATCCCCTTTCAACTAATTCTTTTTGGCGCTATTCGCAAAAAAATCGAGCTTTGCGGCTCGCTATGTTTGATAATGTATTTCATGCTATAGGTTTTTACTAACACTAAAAACCAATTAAATATTTTAATTTAAAAAAAAATACCGCATGGATTGGGATTTGAATCTGCATCAATTGCAGTAAATATGCATGAACCCAACAAAAAGTAAGTGTGGCAGTTCGCCATTTTCCGTCTATGTACCAGTGGAACCGACGTAAAAAATTAAAAAAAAAAAACCGTGTATTTCCAAAATCTAATCCGTCTAAAACCGTGTAATTTTCAAGATACGTACTTGCACGTGCAGTGGTAGTACAGTAGACCGAATGCCGATATAACGAATGTCCAGTATAACAATCACTTTTTTCTAGTCCATTGATGCTAAATAACGAACGGTTCATAAATTAGGTATTCTATATAACGAATTCTGGTACAAAAAAAATATTTGTTTTCTAATATTTCCGTTTTTTGTTAATAAATGAATTAGTATAATGCGAATATAGTTTAACTGGCTACTATGCTAATATTTATGATACGAAATATGTATTTCGATATAACGAACCAACCCCGGACATTATATCATTCGTTATACTGGACCACCACTGTATATTTTTGAAATTTTTTGGGCGTGTCAAAAGCCGGGTCCATCATTTTCTGTGGTCTATGTCCACGAAAATTTAAAAAAAATCGGTTTTTCGTTTTCACCCCTTTTGTTTTAAAAAAGAGCGTGTCCCCATAATTTTCTGCGGAGCGCCATTTTCTGTCTACTTGTCAGTGAAGAACATTTAAAAAAAAGCGGTCTCTTCGGATTCATCCCGTGTTATTAATACTTGTACTTTTAACATTTTCAGTTGTACGTCTATTTTAAAATTTTTGGGGCGTGACAGAGGGCGGGTCTGTAATTTCCTATGGTCCTCCATTTTCCGACTTTCTACCAGTGTAACCCACGCAGATACATACAAAAGTACTTGTACTTTTAAAATTTTGTGGGCATGGCAGAAATCGGGTCGCTCATTTTTTACGGTTCGCTAATATCATTCTCAAATACAATACAATGAATTGCACTGACGGTCCACTTTGCAGTGGAAAAAGTAGAACTATTTTGTCAAAAAAAAAAAAACTAGCGCACCGGGGTCGCTTCGCTCCCCCGGTTTGCCTGGTCCACCCAGGCAAAATCTGTTAACTTCGGCCAGGCCGAAATTTACATACCCTACACCCTGCATACAACGTTTATTAAAGGAAAAACAGTGAATTTCTATCAATAATTAGTGAAAATGCATCATTACACTTCAATGCTATTTACTCCATCGTGCGATTTTCACAACTGTGGCCTCCTTCAAAGAGAAATTATATATTTGAAGCAATATGATGATTTTTTGTGTGCCATAAAATCATAATGTGCATTTAGTTGCTTTTCCTATTTTAGATGTTCATTTCAATGCAGACAAAATCTGATTCAACAACAGACTAGGGAGGGTTGAAATTTCCAACAATATAAATTCCAGAAGTACTTGCTGCGCTACTATAAGCAACATAGCGTGACTGATTCCACTTTGAAGATGAACAGCCATTTGGAAATATGTAGCTCCCTGACTTTTGTGGATTGTGATCCCGTCAGCAGGGATTGTATTCTCTCAATCGTCACCTGCTCAATACGTTTATATTGAAAGGATATAATCAATTTTTTATGGGCGTCCATTGAGGTTCAGTTGGATGTGGTCTCTTTCTTCTTGCATTCACTCCCACCTTTCATCAGCTAATAACATCCATAAAGTAGTTGGATTTCTTGTAGATCTACGATTTAGTATAGAAGGTGCTCGTGTCCTATAAGAGATATTTTCCATTTGATTCTTGGCAACTCTTAGTAGCAATATTTAATCTAATAACTGTCTATATGGTTTACCATATCCAACATTGAGCTGTAGCTTTTGAGCTGAGCTGTAGCTTGTGAATTTTTAGCATGTAAACTGGTATCGGTGGTACATGATCAGACGCAAAAATTCATCTCTATATATACCATAGTTTATCATATATACCATATTCAACTTTTGCGTTATATGGGAGGGCGATGTTATCCATTTTTGACTTGTAAACTCGTATGAGTGGAACATGACCACACACAAAACTTTATCTCGATATATACCATAGTTCACCAGATATCCCATATAAACCTTTTGCTTTATATGGGAGGTGGGCGTGTCCGTTGACCGATTACGCCCATTTTTACATACAAGTAGCTTATTAATATAGAAATACTAAATCCTAATTTCAAGTCAGTATCTCTTACCGTTTCTTCACAAAATCTATTTCCACAGACAGACACACAGACACACAGACAGACAGACGGACATAGCTAAATCGATTCAGGAGGTGACGCTGATCAAGAATATATATACTTTTCCATACCTACGACCTCTCCTTTAATGCGTTACAAACGGAAGGACAAAATGAATATACCCTTACCCACAGGGTGTAGGGTATAAAAATGGACACAATCGCTCATCGGACACGCCCACCTCCCATATAAAGCAAAAGGTTTATGTGGGATATCTGGTGAACTATGGTATATATCCAGATAAAGTTTTGTGTGTGGTCATGTTCCACTCATACGAGTTTACAAGTCAAAAATGGATAACATCGCCCTCCCATATAACGCAAAAGTTGAATATGGTATATATGATAAACTATGGTATATATAGAGATTAATTTTGCGTCTGATCATGTACCACCGATACCAGTTTACATGCTAAAAATTCACAAGCTACAGCTCAGCTCAAAAGCTACAGCTCAATGTTGGATATGGTAAACCATATAGACAGCTATTAGATTAAATATTGCTACTAAGAGTTCCCAAGAGTCAAATGGAAAATATCTCTTATAGGACACGAGCACCTTCCATACTAAATCGTAGATCTACAAGAAATCCAACTACTTTATGGATGTTATTAGCTGATGAAAGGTGGGAGTGAATGCAAGAAGAAAGAGACCACATCCAACTGAACCTCAATGGACGCCCATAAAAAATTGATTATATCCTTTCAATATAAACGTATTGAGCAGGTGACGATTGAGAGAATACAATCCCTGCTGACGGGATCACAATCCACAAAAGTCAGGGAGCTACATATTTCCAAATGGCTGTTCATCTTCAAAGTGGAATCAGTCAGGCTATGTTGCTTATAGTAGCGCAGCAAGTACTTCTGGAATTTATATTGTTGGAAATTTCAACCCTCCCAAGTCTGTTGTTGAATCAGATTTTGTCTGCATTGAAATGAACATCTAAAATAGGAAAAGCAACTAAATGCACATTATGATTTTATGGCACACAAAAAATCATCATATAGCTTCAAATATATAATTTCTCTTTGAAGGAGACCACAGTTGTGAAAATCGCACGATGGAGTTAATAGCATTGAAGTGTAATGATGCATTTTCACTAATTATTGATAGAAATTCACTGTTTTTCCTTTAATAAACGTTGTATGCAGGGTGTAGGGTATGTAAATTTCGGCCTGGCCGAAGTTAACAGATTTTGCCTGGGTGGACCAGGCAAACCGGGGGAGCGAAGCGACCCCGGTGCGCTAGTTGCCTTTTAAACTCGTATCAGTGGAACATGATCACACACGAAATTTCATCTCAATATATATATCATAGTTCACCAGATATCCTATATAAACCTTTTGCTTTATATGGGAGGTGGGCGTGTCCGATGGGCGATAGTTTCCATTTTTGCCTTTCAAACTCGTATCAGTAGAACATGACAACACACGAAATTTCATCTCGATATATACCATAGTTCACCAGATATCCCATATAAACCTTTTGCTTTATATGGGAAGTGGGCGTGTCCGTTGACCGATTACGCCATACAAGTAGCTTATTAATATAGAAATACTAAATCCAAAATTTCAAGTCAGTATCTCTTACCGTTTCTTCACAAAATCTATTTCCACAGACAGACACACAGACAGACAGACGGACAGACAGACAGACGGACATAGCTAAATCGATTCAGGAGGTGACCCTGATCGAGAATATATATACTTTTCCATACCTACGACCTCTCCTTTAATGCGTTACAAACGGAAGGACAAAATGAATATACCCTTACCCACAGGGTGTAGGGTGTAACCTTACCCACAGGGTGTAGGGTATAAAAAGTAGTGAGAATAGAACCCAACAAATAATCAAAAATGATCAAACTGGGATACTTTCGAAATTTATGGGCGTATCAGTTCGCCATTTGTCGTCTATGTGCCAGTGGAGATCACTTAGAAAATAAAACAAAAATCGGTCTCATCGCTTTCACCCCGTTTTGTTACTTTTGATAATTTTTATTATTTTTAAATTTTGGGGGCGTGGCAGAGAGCAGGCCCATTTCTGCTGTGCACCATCTTCAGTCTATTTGTCAGTCAATCCCAGGTAGAAAATTAAATAAAAATCGGTGATCGCTTTTACCCCGTGTTGGTACTTTTGAAATTTGTTCTAAATTTGAAACATTGGAGGCGTGGCAGATCATTTTATGCTGTCCTCCATTTTCCGTTTATTTGTCAGTCAAACCCACGTAGAAAATTATACAAAAATCGGTCATCGCTTTTACCCGTGTTGGTACTTTTGAAATTTGTGCTAAATTTGAAACTTTGGGGGCGTGGCAGATCATTTTATGCGGTCCTACATTTTCCGTCTATTTGTCAGTCATGCCTTCGAAAATAATATAATCACTTAGAAAATTAAACAAAAATCGGTATTTCTTTCAGGAGTTTGGTGTAAATTTTTAAATTCTTTTGTGGAAAAATATCGAAAAATTATTACGATTTCACATGTCAACTTCTAGATTTCCACTACATATAGAAAAGTTATAACGCCTCAAAAGTAAAGCACAAATTAAACAAAAAATTTGTGGCATTCGATTTTTCTTCGCTATATTTCAAATTTTTTTTATGCTTTAGTATGTTTCTGAAACAAAAAACTTGATAAAAATTTTAATTAAAAAAAAAAAATACCGCTTCGATTAAGATTTGAACCTGGACCAATATCAGTAAATATGCATTTGAGCAATAGTAAAAAAAATGGTGAGAGTAGAACCCATAAAAAAATGGAAATGTCCGAAACGCGCAGCTTTTGAAATTGTGGGAGTGGAGTCGCCATTTTCCGACTATTTACCAGTGGACCCCTCGTAGAAATTAAAAAAAAAAATCAGTAAGACAGGTTTCACCGTGTATTTTTGTAATTTGTACCTTTAAAATTTGTACTTGAACATGTACATTTGATCCATACGAATACTTTAGGTCCATAGTTTTCTGTGGTCTATGTGCCAGTGGAACCCACGAAAATAATTTAAGAAAATCGGTAAAACAGGTTTCACCCGTATATTTTTGTTATTAGTACTTTTGAAATTTGGACTTATAAGTGTAGTCTTGACATTTTGTGTGCGTAACAAAGGGCAGATTCATACTTTTCTGAGATTCTCCATTTTCCCGTCTATGTACCAGTAGAACATTTTAAAAAATCGGTCTAATCGGTTTCTCCCCGTGTATTTTGACATTTTGTTGGCGTGTGAAAGCCGACTCCATACTTTTCAGTGGTCTGCTGGTGCCAGTAGAACTAAATAATTCTGATATGCACGGTATTTCATTAAATTCGAAAAGTAGGACTCGGACAATAAAAAGCGCATTCGTAGCAAATGATGCTAAAAATCATGGTAGACGTATATATATATATATGTATATTTCGCAGCCAAAATGGGTTTTCGATTTTCTTGTACCTGGTATCGATGGAATGGTGATGGCGTAAGCTATGTTTTCTTAGTATATATCGATGACCTTCACCTTGTCTTCGGGAGAAATTTGTAATCCTTGAATTTCTTCCAGGCGTTTGGGGTTAAAATATTTCCTATATCGAAAGAGCTCGTTAGAGACTTTAAAGTTTTCATCATATACAACTTGAGTCTAGTAGCTCAGGGACGCAGGTTCAAATCCCCTTTCAACTAATTCTTTTTTGGCGCTATTCGCAAAAAAATCGAGCTTTGCGGCTCGCTATGTTTGATAATGTATTTCATGCTATAGGTTTTTACTAACACTAAAAACCAATTAAATATTTTAATTTAAAAAAAAATACCGCATGGATTGGGATTTGAATCTGCATCAATTGCAGTAAATATGCATGAACCCAACAAAAAGTAAGTGTGGCAGTTCGCCATTTTCCGTCTATGTACCAGTGGAACCGACGTAAAAAATTAAAAAAAAAAAACCGTGTATTTCCAAAATCTAATCCGTCTAAAACCGTGTATTTTCAAGATACGTACTTGCACGTGCAGTGGTAGTACAGTAGACCGAATGCCGATATAACGAATGTCCAGTATAACAATCACTTTTTTCTAGTCCATTGATGCTAAATAACGAACGGTTCATAAATTAGGTATTCTATATAACGAATTCTGGTACAAAAAAATATTTGTTTTCTAATATTTCCGTTTTTTGTTAATAAATGAATTAGTATAATGCGAATATAGTTTAACTGGCTACTATGCTAATATTTATGATACGAAATATGTATTTCGATATAACGAACCAACCCCGGACATTATATCATTCGTTATACTGGACCACCACTGTATATTTTTGAAATTTTTTGGGCGTGTCAAAAGCCGGGTCCATCATTTTCTGTGGTCTATGTCCACGAAAATTTAAAAAAAATCGGTTTTCGTTTTCACCCCTTTTGTTTTTAAAAAAGAGCGTGTCCCCATAATTTTCTGCGGAGCGCCATTTTCTGTCTACTTGTCAGTGAAGAACATTTAAAAAAAAGCGGTCTCTTCGGATTCATCCCGTGTTATTAATACTTGTACTTTTAACATTTTTCAGTTGTACGTCTATTTTTAAAATTTTTGGGGCGTGACAGAGGGCGGGTCTGTAATTTCCTATGGTCCTCCATTTTCCGACTTTCTACCAGTGTAACCCACGCAGATACATACAAAAGTACTTGTACTTTTAAAATTTTGTGGGCATGGCAGATATCGGGTCGCTCATTTTTTACGGTTCGCTAATATCATTCTCAAATACAATACAATGAATTGCACTGACGGTCCACTTTGCAGTGGAAAAAGTAGAACTATTTTGTCAAAAAAAAAAAAACTAGCGCACCGGGGTCGCTTCGCTCCCCCGGTTTGCCTGGTCCACCCAGGCAAAATCTGTTAACTTCGGCCAGGCCGAAATTTACATACCCTACACCCTGCATACAACGTTTATTAAAGGAAAAACAGTGAATTTCTATCAATAATTAGTGAAAATGCATCATTACACTTCAATGCTATTTACTCCATCGTGCGATTTTCACAACTGTGGCCTCCTTCAAAGAGAAATTATATATTTGAAGCAATATGATGATTTTTTGTGTGCCATAAAATCATAATGTGCATTAGTTGCTTTTCCTATTTTAGATGTTCATTTCAATGCAGACAAATCTGATTCAACAACAGACTAGGGAGGGTTGAAATTTCCAACAATATAAATTCCAGAAGTACTTGCTGCGCTACTATAAGCAACATAGCGTGACTGATTCCACTTTGAAGATGAACAGCCATTTGGAAATATGTAGCTCCCTGACTTTTGTGGATTGTGATCCCGTCAGCAGGGATTGTATTCTCTCAATCGTCACCTGCTCAATACGTTTATATTGAAAGGATATAATCAATTTTTTATGGGCGTCCATTGAGGTTCAGTTGGATGTGGTCTCTTTCTTCTTGCATTCACTCCCACCTTTCATCAGCTAATAACATCCATAAAGTAGTTGGATTTCTTGTAGATCTACGATTTAGTATAGAAGGTGCTCGTGTCCTATAAGAGATATTTTCCATTTGATTCTTGGCAACTCTTAGTAGCAATATTTAATCTAATAACTGTCTATATGGTTTACCATATCCAACATTGAGCTGTAGCTTTTGAGCTGAGCTGTAGCTTGTGAATTTTTAGCATGTAAACTGGTATCGGTGGTACATGATCAGACGCAAAAATTCATCTCTATATATACCATAGTTTATCATATATACCATATTCAACTTTTGCGTTATATGGGAGGGCGATGTTATCCATTTTGACTTGTAAACTCGTATGAGTGGAACATGACCACACACAAAACTTATCTCGATATATACCATAGTTCACCAGATATCCCATATAAACCTTTTGCTTTATATGGGAGGTGGGCGTGTCCGATGGGCGATGTTTTCCATTTTTGTCTTTTAAACTCGTATCAGTGGAACATGATCACACACGAAATTTCATCTCGATATATACCATAGTTCACCAGATATCCCATATAAACCTTTTGCTTTATATGGGAGGTGGGCGTGTCCGATGGGCGATGTTTTCCATTTTTGTCTTTTAAACTCGTATCAGTGGAACATGATCACATACAAAATTTCATCTCGATATATGTCATAGTTCACCAGATATCCCATATAAACCTTTTGCTTTATATGGGAGGTGGGCGTGTCCGATGGGCGATGTTTTCCATTTTTGTATTTTAAACTCGTATCAGTGGAACATGATCACATACAAAATTTCATCTCGATATATGTCATAGTTCACCAGATATCCCATATAAACCTTTTGCTTTATATGGGAGGTGGGCGTGTCCGTTGACCGATTACGCCCATTTTTACATACAAGTAGCTTATTAATATAGAAATACTAAATCCAAAATTTCAAGTCAGTATCTCTTACCGTTTCTTCACAAAATCTATTTCCACAGACAGACACACAGACACACAGACAGACAGACAGACAGACAGACAGACAGACGGACATAGCTAAATCGATTCAGGAGGTGACGCTGATCAAGAATATATATACTTTTCCATACCTACGACCTCTCCTTTAATGCGTTACAAACGGAAGGACCAAATGAATATACCCTTACCCCACAGGGTTTGTAGGGTATAAAAATAGTTAATCGGTTGAGCCATTTTTAAATTATACGTTTATTATTTGGTATACAATTTTCTCATAACTTTTATCGTTTAAAAGGAAATGTGGCGTTAGCTTTGTTTTCTTAGTATGTATAGGGAAATGTCCTTTGATACTGTCTTCGGCTTACATTCTTTGAAACTCCTATTTCTTTTAGGCGTTTTATGATAAATTAATTTGTTATATCGATAAATCGAAAAAAAGGTTCAATATCTCAACATCAAAATTTTCTGTATAAAGTCTTACAATACCGCCTCGGTAGATATGTATGCTTCATATGCAAAAATTTTGGGAATGTATGTTCAATCATCCCAGCTCAATTTTTTTTTTTTTTTTTTTTAATTTAATACATTTTCAGTTTTTGGGTTTCAGTAAACAATATAGTGGAATTCGCAAGAAAAATTAAATACTAAAAATTTTTAATTTCTTTGTACTAACATTTTCGATTTGATGTAAGAAATACAGTGAAAAAAAGTAAATTTCCTGTATCAGCAGGAAGGCTCATAATTGTTTGTGGTTTGGGCATTGTATTGCATGTATTCGCCAGAACAACCACATTAGAATTAAAAAAAATTGATCGGAAAGTTTCCAAACCGTGCTAGCTATTAAAATTTCGTAGATGTCGGGCGAGCTAATAATTTATTGGGTACGCTTTTTCCACCCGATATTCAACCCACATAGCAAATTTTAAAATAGCTGTTGTTGGATTTTAAACCATGTTATTGTTTTAATTTGTGGTCCACATAATTCAATACACATACATATGCACAATATTTCATGAATAGCAAAGGGCACGGTTCGGAACTTGTGAAACTGATATCGTAGTGACTTCTGTCGAAAATCGTAGTAAATGGGCAAAAGATATACTGAAGAGCAAAAAAACACAACTGCCGTATTTTCAATCAAAATGCTTTTCATACTGCTGAGTACGTTTTAGTAATTCTAGTCATCAAATCTCTATAAAATTTATACTACAATTGTTGTTTTGTGGATTTCATTCATATTTTCAAAATTAATAACGTGTCAAAAAAGACAAAATTTTGTATGCAAAATGATTTAAAAAAATAGTAGCAAATCCGGAAAAAATCGATATTTTTTAAAAATCGTAGTAAATTTGATACGATGCGAACCCTGGTTGAACTTGGAGAGAAGATAAATCAAGTAGACCTATTTCAAAAAATATTCTGATAGGCAAAAATACAATAAACTTCATTACATATGACATTTTGCATTTGTAATCAGAATATTAAATTTATGCACAAAATCAAAAAAATTCCACGAACATCGTAGAAGATTTGGAATTTTCAAAAGTATGTCAGATCTACTACGATCGTAGCAGACCCGAACCCTGGGAAAAGGACTATCCAAAAACCAAACATAAAAGAGAGAAATTGCTTCGTCCATATGTTCGTGCGAACAGTCGGAATATTTCCGAATGCGAAACAAATGGGAATTATAAGAGCAACAACGACAACCCAACGTGCGCTGTCAAGCAAGCATACGTTGATCGTTGTTGTTCAGCTTTTGCTACAAATTTGGAAAACATTGTAATTTTCTAATTTCTCGCAAAACTTTTCCATATATTTTTACACATAATCCTTAAGGAAACTATGATGAAGCTATGAGAAGAAAACCACGAAAATCGGTTAAGCCGTTCTCGAGTTTTAGCGTCCGTAACATAAATGGCAACTCATTTTTATATATATAGATTGGAGTCTCTTAGGAGCCCTATGATTTTTAGTGGCTCTACTTTCCGGAGTTGAGCAAGCCTGCTCTTTCACATATTCCTATATGAGTTCTAAAACCAACTGAAGTATATAATTGTTTCGGGATATGTTTTTGCCGGTTGTTGTGTTATACATGGACATATTATCCATGAATTAATTCCAGCTATATCCAGAATATTATAAAGAACATGGGCGGTCCATCTACTCTTTACTGCCCTGACCGAATACTTGCGAGGCATTTGATCTGCCACATCTACACCATATTATATCTAAGTCCAAATGACTTACATTATATGCACCGCGAGCATATAATAAAGCATTAAATGCAACAAGCTCATCCGAAGACATGAACAGTTTCTGTACAAAGTTTTATATGACGAAGAGTCGATTCCTCAATATACAATCGCTATGCAGATATAACTTTATTGTCCTCCACATTTCGATTGGCGTAAGTATATTATATATCTATATATATTAGTATATATCTGCGACAAAGACATCCTACTTGAGTACTTGTACAATTGTTCTTATTTTGGATGCATGTCCATACCACTACCACAGATAACCAGATGTGAAACTCTTGACAGTTCGTTAAAAATTTATTACACGCATTGTATATATGAGTTCACCTGAGAAACTTCAAATTATCAGTACTACCAGATGTTTCGCCCGAGGCTTCATGCAAATCGTGGTGAAATCCAAAAATATTTCATAATACTTCCTTGACAATATTTACATTATGTTATTTAGTCAGTAACAAAAAGTTAAATTAAACTGTTTTCAATTATTGAAAACATTAAAATTTATATATTCGATGAGAAATTAAAAAAAATATATATATATTAAATTTCACCTAATTTTATGCAGAAAGTGGCAACGCTTTAATAATTTTTTGGTGAAAAACAGGTCAGCTGTTTATGTATTTAAAAATAATTTCCTGAATTGGGTTTTGTTCTGAAATCTCAAAATTGATTTCCTATTTATCATTTAAATCGAAATATTACGGGACAAGTTGAATTTTAGTTAATCTTTTAGTAATTTTTTACATATTAATCTTTTCATTAGAAATCGAAAATATATTTAGTTCAAACTATAGAATATATCGAATTTAAACATTTTTAGAAAAGAAGAACAAGAAAACGATATGGTGAATTATAGGTCAAGTTGAGGTGACTTTCGGGGGCGGCATCTCGAGTTTCTGGGGCGGCAAGTTGTAGTTTTCACACACACAACTTTAGAAAATTCACGACCACAGTCATACAAAATAAGAAGTTTCACATCTGGTTATCTGTGCCACTACGTTATAACCAATTTTTAAATTATATTATGATTTTCTTATGATAACTTTTCGCACACTTAGCCTTGCAGTCGTACTTGGAATTTCCATATCTATTTCTCCGTCTGATTTCGTATCATCTGATGAGGAAATATTTATCTCGGGTACAAAATCGAAGTAGGCATTCTCAGAAAGAGTGTCTCATATATCTGTTAGTAGTAATAATTTTATCGATATTTCAGCCTCTGTAAGATTTCTACGCGCATTCATATTATTTTTCAATAAGTTAAATTACAATTCATATGCTTATTGTACAAGTTTCAAACTTCAACTGATAAAATAGAGTGTACTTTTGAACGACACTATTTCCGAAGACTACATTTACCGTTAAGTCTGAAACTGAACTTCCTGCAGTACAAAGCAGTGTTACTTCATGTATATAAATATGTGATATATACGTTTGTATGTATATTGTATGTATGTTTTTGTTATACATATAAGGTAACTCCAAATTAACATTATTTCCTTCACAACATTCTGTTTTAATAAATAAAATATTTTTTATTTACAGACATGTGTAAAATTAATCAATAATAAGGAATATCACAATAGTTGCTGTTTTTAGCTGATTTATGTCATATTTAGCCCTAACGGTCAAATTGACCGCTCATGGTCCTTTCTAGGTATACGAAAATTCCGGTCTTTCTAGTGTTTAAATTAAAATATTCACATTGAATGTATAATGTGTATATACTAAAAATAAATTATTTTATATTTTTTTGATATTATAATACTTAATTCTATCTCCCGCATTCTGGAAGCACTTGCAACCAATATTGCTGAATTCATTTTCTCCTACCGAAATGTTGCGTACAAAATCACCTAAAAACGAGTTTATGTTTTTTGTTTTATTTTTTTTTAATTTCTAATTTTTTTAATATAGTAGTAGTTAATGCAATAAGTTTACGCCAAGTATTGCCTACATATTTGGCTGGTTCAGAATGTTGCAACTATATAATTCAAGTTTCCTAAAAATATTTCAAATTAGTTTTACATTAAAAGTTTACATTACAAGTTTAAAGCTTACCAATTTGTCACATAAATCCGCTGATTTTAAATTGCAATCATCCAAAGAAATTTGCTTTTTCTAAGTTGTCCTTCGGTATGATTCGGAGATTCTATGGGAATGGCTTCCTCTATATTTTCCAATACACATAAATCCTATATTTTCACTAAAACGTCTCTTTTTTGATCTAAGCGCATTTTATATCTTTATAGATTCTTTGCGGCTTGATCTACGAATATTCTTAGTTATATATTATTATATTTATATTAATATATATATAATATTATATACTTTATTGTGTACCTATATTATATGTTTACGAAATCACTCACTGGAAAACACTACCGCCCTTTCATAAGAATGATCACAATACTGTCGATCAAAATATAATATTCCGACAACTGCTCATAATTTGGAAGAAAAAAAACCGTTAACCGTCCTAAAACGCATTAAAATAAGAGGTGTAGGGACGAGCAAGCACTTCTAAATCAGAATACTTTCGGATTCCAAAATATGAAAGCTCATAACATCATCAGAAACTTACCATTTTCAAGAGCTTAAAATGTTATTGCTCTCATACATTCCAAAATAAGAAGCATTTTAATTATCAGAATATGAACACTCCAAAGTAATCAAAAAAAGGATCTTTTTAGAGTCACAATTTACGAACGCTCCGAATATGGTTTGCTGTGTGCTATGCGTATAATCGCATTTCTCGCATCATATGGGCGCGTAGATTTCAAGGTCGCGACACGAAATGAGCAGACACTATATATTCAAAAATACTGCGACATTAGACTATATCTTCTATTTCTCACACATACTCTCAGTATACACACACACACACTCTGAGCAGGGTTCGGACCTCGAGAAACCGAAATCGTAGTAGGCGGAAAATTTCCGAAGTAGATTTGAAAAACTATGTCATGAGCAAACACAAAAAAAACGTGAATGAGAGAAAAATTTCAAATTCACATGAAGAAATTCCACTAAAACTTATTTTCAAAAATCGTAGTAGATTAGAGTTCAACCGTAGTGGCGGAGTAGATTTCAAAAATGTTCCAAAAGTGAGGCAGATCTACTACGATCGTAGTATAGTCCGAACCCTGACCCTGTTCGAACCTGAACCCTGAGTATAAGGAAATTTTATGAGACGCTCGAAGGTGTTCATGCTTATGCGGAAAGCATTTGGAAATTTCAAATGAAGCCAATATTCAATGATGAATGAATGAGAAACTTTAAAAGGGACACGTGTTCACTTGCTTCGTTAAATGTAAATAAAATTTTAAATGGATCGAAAAGAAATGGAGCGGAGAGACTGTGAGAAGTGACTCCCAAAACGTAGATTTTTCAATACTTCGTACACATTTCAAATGCGCAAATAACAATAAACAAGTTGTTTTTCAATAATATATTTCAATAATATATTAAAATTCATATTTACTGATTTCTCTTATTAATCGATAATAGGTACAATCCACTGGCAAAAATATCAGGAACTTAAGAACATATGCTAATACATCAGCAGAGCGTTGTCGCGATTAGATTGCGATTATGTATAATAAACTGACTTTTATTTATTTGTAAAGCTTTTTAGAAAACAGGTGAAGTTACATATAATTTAATTATTGTTTTTGAGATACACTGACCCATACCTAGAAAGACCACGAGCGGTCATTTTGACCGCTAATGAGAAATATAGGGTCATAGCTATATAAATCTTCATATGATCATATTTCATGTTTTATTATTTAATATATTAATTTTTGTAGTATAAAAAAATATATTATTTTGTAAAACAATTGATCCAAAAATATTCTTTTTATATATGTGCGGCACAGTTGCCGCACATGGTCATGTTACAACTATCACAAAAATTTAATTGTTTTGTTTTTTTTTTCACTTTATATATATTTCGGGTCGCTTCGCTCCTTCCGTTTGCCTGGTCCACCCAGGCGATAGCTCAAAAACTCGTGAAGTATGCTTTGAAAGGCTCTGGATTCCCGGGATTCTTTCAAAATATTTTCAAAACGTTAAAGTTTGAATATAAATTAAATGCAGAATTTGTATGATATTAAAAAAATGTTACAATTTGTGTTGGTATTTGAACCTACATTCCGAAGCTTTAAAGGCTATTGGGCAATTGCAGTAAATTTGCATAAGAGCAACAGTAAACTAGTAGCGCACCGGGGTCGCTTCGCTCCCCCGGTTTGCCTGGTCCACCCAGGCAAAATCTGTTAACTTCGGCCAGGCCGAAGTTTACATACCCTACACCCTGCATACAACGTTTATTAAAGGAAAAAAGTGAATTTCTATCAATAATTAGTGAAAATGCATCATTACACTTCAATGCTATTAACTCCATTGTGCGATTTTCACAACTGTGGCCAAAGAGAAATTATATATTTGAAGCTATTTTCGTATTCCAAACACGATTATACCCTTTTTGTGTCGATTGTCTAATCTATGAATAAGAGTGAAGTTAGGAATCTTATAGGGGCCCATGTTTCTACAAAACGAAGTAGTTCTGGTGTTTGCAGCATTGTGCCATTGCTAATATCTTGAAAGTGCGAATAAAGCTCTGCAATTTATGGAAGAATAATTGAATCGATGATTTTTTGTGTGCCATAAAATCATAATGTGCCTTTAGTTGCTTTTCCTATTTTAGATGTTCATTTCAATGCAGACAAAATCTGATTCAACAACAGACTTGGGAGGGTAGAAATTTTCAACAATATAAAGTCCAGAAGTACTTGCTGCGCTACTATAAGCAACATATAGTGCCGCGTGATTGATTCCACTTTGAAGATGAACAGCCATTTGGAAATATGTAGCTCCCTGACTTTTGTGGATTGTGATCCCATCAGCAGGGATTGTATTCTCTCAATCGTCACCTGCTCATTACGTTTATATTGAAAGATATAATCAATTTTTATGGGCGTCCATTGAGGTTCAGTTGGATGTGGTCTCTTTCTTCTTGGATTCACTCCCACCTTTCATCAGCTAATAACATCCATAAAGTAGTTGGATTTCTTGTAGATCTACGATTTTGTATGGAAGGTGCTCGTGTCCTATAAGAGATATTTTCCATTTGATTCTTGGGAACTCTTAGTAGCAATATTTAATCTAATAACTGTCTATATGGTTTACCATATCCAACATTGAGCTGTAGCTTTTGAGCTGTAGCTGTAGCTGGGTACATGATCAGACGCAAAAATTCATCTCTATATACCATAGTTTATCATATATACCATATTCAACTTTTGCGTTATATGGGAGGGCGATGTTATCCATTTTTGACTTGTAAACTCGTATGAGTGGAACATGACCACACACAAAACTTTATCTCGATATATACCATAGTTCACCAGATATCCCATATAAACCTTTTGCTTTATATGGGAGGTGGGCGTGTCCGATGGGCGATGTTTTCCATTTTTGCCTTTTAAACTCGTATCAGTGGAACATGATCACACAAAAAATTTCATCTCGATATATACCATAGTTCACCAGATATCCCATATAAACCTTTTGCTTTATATGGGAGGTGGGCGTGTCCGATGGGCGATGTTTTCCATTTTTGTCTTTTAAACTCGTATCAGTGGAACATGATCACACAAAATTTCATCTCGATATATACCATAGTTCACCAGATATCCCATATAAACCTTTTGCTTTATATGGGAGGTGGGCGTGTCCGTTGACCGATTACGTCCATTTTTACATACAAGTAGCTTATTAATATAGAAATACTAAATCCAAAATTTCAAGTCAGTATCTCTTACCGTTTTCTTCACAAAATCTATTTCCACAGACAGACACACAGACACACACAGACAGACAGACAGACGGACATAGCTAAATCGATTCAGGAGGTGACGCTGATCAAGAATATATATACTTTTCCATACCTACGACCTCTCCTTTAATGCGTTACAAACGGAAGGACAAAATGAATATACCCTTACCCACAGGGTGTAGGGTATAAAAATGGACACAATCGCTCATCGGACACGCCCACCTCCCATATAAAGCAAAAGGTTTATGTGGGATATCTGGTGAACTATGGTATATATCCAGATAAAGTTTTGTGTGTGGTCATGTTCCACTCATACGAGTTTACAAGTCAAAAATGGATAACATCGCCCTCCCATATAACGCAAAAGTTGAATATGGTATATATGATAAACTATGGTATATATAGAGATTAATTTTTGCGTCTGATCATGTACCACCGATACCAGTTTACATGCTAAAAATTCACAAGCTACAGCTCAGCTCAAAAGCTACAGCTCAATGTTGGATATGGTAAACCATATAGACAGCTATTAGATTAAATATTGCTACTAAGAGTTCCCAAGAGTCAAATGGAAAATATCTCTTATAGGACACGAGCACCTTCCATACTAAATCGTAGATCTACAAGAAATCCAACTACTTTATGGATGTTATTAGCTGATGAAAGGTGGGAGTGAATGCAAGAAGAAAGAGACCACATCCAACTGAACCTCAATGGACGCCCATAAAAAATTGATTATATCCTTTCAAAATAAACGTATTGAGCAGGTGACGATTGAGAGAATACAATCCCTGCTGACGGGATCACAATCCACAAAAGTCAGGGAGCTACATATTTCCAAATGGCTGTTCATCTTCAAAGTGGAATCAGTCAGGCTATGTTGCTTATAGTAGCGCAGCAAGTACTTCTGGAATTTATATTGTTGGAAATTTCAACCCTCCCAAGTCTGTTGTTGAATCAGATTTTGTCTGCATTGAAATGAACATCTAAAATAGGAAAAGCAACTAAATGCACATTATGATTTTATGGCACACAAAAAATCATCATATAGCTTCAAATATATAATTTCTCTTTGAAGGAGGCCACAGTTGTGAAAATCGCACGATGGAGTTAATAGCATTGAAGTGTTATGTTGCATTGAATGTGAATGTGAATGATGCATTTTCACTAATTATTGATAGAAATTCACTGTTTTTCCTTTAATAAACGTTGTATGCAGGGTGTAGGGTATGTAAATTTCGGCCTGGCCGAAGTTAACAGATTTTGCCTGGGTGGACCAGGCAAACCGGGGGAGCGAAGCGACCCCGGTGCGCTAGTTGCCTTTTAAACTCGTATCAGTGGAACATGATCACACACGAAATTTCATCTCAATATATATATCATAGTTCACCAGATATCCTATATAAACCTTTTGCTTTATATGGGAGGTGGGCGTGTCCGATGGGCGATAGTTTCCATTTTTGCCTTTCAAACTCGTATCAGTAGAACATGACAACACACGAAATTTCATCTCATATATACCATAGTTCACCAGATATCCCATATAAACCTTTTGCTTTATATGGGAAGTGGGCGTGTCCGTTGACCGATTACGCCATACAAGTAGCTTATTAATATAGAAATACTAAATCCAAAATTTCAAGTCAGTATCTCTTACCATTTCTTCACAAAATCTATTTCCACA